>JBBPBX010002489.1:27926-73249 GCA_038048925.1 Garcialebias charrua
TTAAAAATCTGTATTCTTTATAGTTTACCAGAAACTTCAAAATAAATTCTCACCGTGTACTGAAACCTGTTTCAGGGTCTTACCAGCAGCAGCTGGTAAGGAGTGTGACGTCAATTTTTGGACTCTGAACCCACCCACTAGAGCCATTACACTGGAGTGAAAACCAGATGAACCGTGCTATAGTGGCACTAATGGAAAAGAGGCGTTATTTTTGGAGCCATCTTGCTCACATCATGCATGGATGAGTGTATTTTCAATCCCCCCTCTTTGCTTCGTGACAGGGGACAAAAACACTGAGAGCAGACAAAGCTACGAGCACACTGAATACAGCAACCTCTCAAATCCAACGTGTTTGTGGCGGAGTGAGAGGAAGATGGATTGACATGACGAGAAAGACGTAAAAGTCTGCGTTTATAGAATCTCAGCTTACCTTCTGCAAGACATACAGGTGTGCAAAGGAGAGAGGAGATAAAAAAAAAAGATGTAAAGAAAGCTTTCAAAAACACCATGAGGGATTTATAAAATGAGAGTGTTAAGTTGAACTGAGAACGCTTCATTTTCAGCTATGGGATCTGAATGGAAGGTGGGAGGGAAACGTCTTTTATTCCCAAAAAATGCCACAAAGTAAAAATGGTCTTTATTGTAAAAATAAATAAGTGTAAATGTGGAGTTTTCATTTTAACCAAAAGACCCGTAAAGATGTCCAATTTAAAGTAAATTAGATTTTAAAAAAATATTTCAGGCTGTGATAGCTCTACAGAACTGACTAGTTTACTGTGGAAAATAATACTTAAAGATTATTTTTAAGCAGTTAAATAAAGTCTTTCCCCTAAGGAGCACTAACTGTCAAGTGTGCAGACTGCTCTGCAGACACTTCTAACTGTTCAGAACTTGTTTAGCTAGCTGCCTCTTTGAAAAAAGAAAAAGGATCCTTGTGGTCCACTGTCCTGCATGTTTCAAATGACCAGGCCAAAGTGATCTACCTGCTCTAAGGCCCCGATGACACAGAACAACCTCCAGAAACCTTACTGGTTTTTCAATGTTTATTGGAGGGTGATAAACAAAAAATGAGCAGGTTTACATGATAAAATGCTGTAGCATCCATGTCAGTTGGGTTGCCAGATAAGACATTATGAACTATAGTGATGATGATGATTATCCGATCAGTCGTATCCGACTTTCGGTCATTTTATGAATCTTCATACTCCACGCCTTCCTGTCTTTCACTAATTCTTTCAAATCCACAATTGGCATAGTCATTGTTGTCATGATGCAAACAAATGCTACTGTACTAGGTGAAGCATTATTCACCTAGTAATAAGGAATTAATTAATTGTTAAAATACTTATCTGTAGCAGTAACACACAAATAAATTATTTTTAAAAATCATAAATTGTGATTTCTGGATTTTTTTTAGATTATGTCTCTCACAGTGCACATGCACCTAAGATGAAAATTTCAGACCCCTCCATGGTGTCTAAGTGGGAGTACTTGCAAAGTCGCAGGATGTTCAAATACTTATTTTCAGCACTGTATTTATTCAACACTACAAACTGTATGTCACACAAACACTGATCAGAAAACTGAACACTATTAAAAACAGTCCGCAAGCAGATACGAGTGTGGTCAGAGGGGTCTTCAGAGGCACTCCAGGACTGTTTTGACACCACAGATTGGGGTATGTTCAAAGAAGCTGCTACCACAAACAACAACTTATGTCTCCAGGAGTACTCAGACACTGTATGTTCATACATCACCAAGTGCATTGATGATGTAACCAACCTCAAGACCATCACTGTTCGGGCTAATCAGAAGCCATGGCTGACAGCTGAGGTTTACAGACTCCTGAAGAGCCAGGAATGCTGCCTTCAAAGCGGGAGATCAGGTGGGCCTGAGGGCAGCCAGAAAGAACCTGGCCCGGGGCATCAGAAAGGCCAAGAAGCAGTATTCCAGGAAAATAGCTCACCGTTTCAAGGACAGCAAGGATACACGCAGTCTGTGGCAGGGAATACAGACCATCACAAACTACAAACCATCCCCCCAGACCTGTGACAGCTCAACCTCTACGCTGAATGAACTGAATGAGTTCTTTGCTCGGTTTGAGGCAAGTAACAGCACACCTGCACATAAACTCCCCCCCTCTCCTGATGGCCAGGTGCTGGCGCTGTCCTCAGACAGCGTAAGGCGATCATTTATCAAGATTAATGCCCGGAAGGCCTCTGGTCCTGACAACATACCTGGTCGTGTGCTGAAGGACTGTGCAGGGGAACTCGCAGCGGTCTTCACGGACATCTTTAACATCTCACTAAGCCAGGCCATCGTCCCCACCTGTTTCAAAGCCACCACCATCATCCCTGTCCCAAAGAAGGCAACGCCCGCATGCCTCAATGACTATCGCCCAGTAGCACTCACCCCCATCCTGATGAAGTGCTTTGAACGGCTAGTCATGAAAAGCATCACATCTGTCCTCCCTGCCTCCCTGGATCCCTTCCAATTTGCATACCGACCTAATCGCTCAACCGACGATGCCATCTCCTCTGCCCTCCACACAGCTCTCACACATCTGGACACGAAGGACTCTTATGTTAGAATGCTGTTCATCGACTTCAGCTCGGCATTCAACACCATCATCCCCCAACAGCTCATCCTTAAACTGGACAGTCTGGGGCTGAACACCTCAATGTGTAACTGGCTGCTAGACTTCCTGACCGGGAGACCACAGACAGTACGGATCGGGAGTAACACATCTAGCACCATCACATTGAACACAGGGGCCCCACAAGGATGTGTGCTGAGCCCCCTTCTATTCACCCTGCTAACACACGACTGCACACCATCGTACAGCTCCAACCACTTCATCAAGTTTGCGGACGACACAACAGTGGTAGGTCTCATCAGCAACAACGATGAGACGGACTACAGGAACGAGGTGAGCCGCTTGGCCTTGTGGTGCGGACACAACAATCTCACTCTCAACGTGGAGAAGACAAAGGAGATTGTTGTGGACTTCAGGAAGAGGGATGCACAACATGCCCCTCTGACCATCAACAGCACCGCAGTGGAGAGAGTGGACAGCACCAAGTTCCTGGGAGTGCACGTCTCAAAGGACCTGTCCTGGAGCAGGAACACTGCAGCACTGGCCAAGAAGGCTCACCAGCGTCTCTACTTTCTCCGCAAGCTGAAAAGGGCTGGAGCTTCAACCCCCATCATGTGCACCTTCTACAGGGGTGCCATAGAAAGTGTCCTGACCAGCTGCATCACGGTGTGGTTTGGTGCATGTACTGCATCCTGCCGCAAGAGCCTCCAGCGCATCGTGAGAGCAGCTGAGAAGATCGTCGGCACCTCCTTGCCCTCACTGCAGGACTTACACAGCAAACGCCTCACTCGGAAAGCCCTCTGCATGGCAGGTGATCCCACACACCCACTACACAGCTGCTTCAGACTGCTGCCATCAGGGAGGAGACTGAGGAGTCTCCAGGCTCGAACCAGCAGACTGAGAGACAGCTCTGTTCATCAGGCAGTCAGAATGCTAAACACTCTGCCTGCTCTGCCTCCCCTCCCATTTGAACTGCCTTAACACAAAAAACTTTCTCACACATTACCACACAACACAAAGATTTTAACACTGGACTCTGTGTCATCAAACGGGTTATTCACTAAACTCTCGGTCATGTGCTCATTCAGTTTGCACTACTTCTCATATTTGCACTAATGTTTGTATTACATTACTGCCTATAGTCATACTACTGTTTACATTCACTGTTTACATTTATTAATACTGTTTACATTTATTACTACTGTTTACATTTATTACTACTGTTTACATTTACACTACTTTTATATCTACACTACTGCTGATACATATACAGTATTCTCTGACTAGCCTTATTTAAGGATGCCCAATGTGCCTTATGTGCCTTACTGCATATGCCACTTTGCCTCTATACCAACATCAACTACCTCATACATATACTGTGTACATTAACTCATATGCTGCTTTGCCACTCTTTGCAAATGTCAATGCTAGAACCTTCAGTTTATTTTATAGATATACTTTTTATACTTTTTATACTACTATGCAAAAACTCAGGACAGTATTACACTTTTATTATTTCATTTTATGCTTATGTTCATTGGGTGTTTGGTGTTTCAGTGTTGGTGTAAATTTTCATACTTTTATACTACTATGAAAAAACTCAGGACAGTGTTACACTTTTACTATTTTATGCTTATGTTTATTAAATGTTTTAGTGTTTAGTGTTTAGATGGTTACTGTTGCACCGAGGGACTGAGAGAAACGCAATTTCAATCCTGTGTATGTCCTGTACATATTGCAGTTCTGACAATAAAGTTGACTTTGACTTTGAAACACATTAACTGAACTGTAAACTACATTATTGAACTGGAACCTTCCTCTCTGTTGTCATCTTGAATACTGGCACCATGTTGTTTATCTGGCTTGTTCAGGCTCTCACTCCTTTGCTTAACGTAGCTTAAAACAATGAGTGGATTGGAAAAAAAACTGGAGAATTTTAGGTGAATATTTGCTCCAAAATCGCTCCCTTCGACGTCCTCCTGTACCACTGAAGTGTATGCTTGCTCAGAACCAGTCCACCTCTGGTGGGAGAAAAGCCTCCGGCAGGAAAAATGAAAATAAAAACCCAGTTGGTTGTTGTGCAACCGAAGTAAACATAAGCGAACTTTATCAAGAATGTTGATGCACCTGCTGTAGCATTGCTCGGCGGCTATGGATTACCACCAGAATCTACATCTGAAAAAAAAAAAAACTACATTCCCCCACCGTCTAAATGGAGCTTGAGACCTGGATTCAGAAACCTTCAGTTTCAGAGAGAATGAGGGCTGCTGTTGTGTAAATTAATGGCTGAATGTTTCACATCGTGTACTGTATTTTTTCGGAGTATCCACCTTATTCTTGGGGGTGTCACTGTAGAAGCGATAATGTGCCGTACTTCCGTTTGACCCCGGAAGTAGAATTTTTGCATTGGCTCCTCGTTGTTTGCTTGCTAATCTGCGCGCATCGTAGAAGTTCTGTTGAAGTTCTGTTTTCTGTTATTTCGAGCTAATATTGTCACGAAGATGTCTTGAGGAGCTCGGGTACCTGTTGCGCTGTTCATGGCTGTATGAATAATCACACGAAGCTGAATTAGTGGCTGCAACTAGTGTGTGTTGAACATGCTCCGAAAACAAAAACCTGCATCCTTCTTTGTGGCTGGGCTACGAGAAACCACCTGAAAAAAGACTCTGTATCCTCCAGAGGATCGAGAACACCAGGTATGATTTAAGAGACAGCTTTTAGTGTTATGATTTTATGTAGTCAGTAATTAAATTATACTAATATTTTCGTTCATAACTGGCAAATAAACACACGCACCTATATGTATGCTGTGTGTGCGTTTATTTATACATATCTATCTATATATCTATATATATATATAATATAGGTGTGTGTTTATATATATATATATATATATATATATATATATATATATATATATATAATATAGGTGTGTGTGTGTGTGTGTGTGTTCATAAATGAACCCTAAAGTTTGTATACTGTACTTTTACTTTCAGATGGGCTTGATGAGAGTGTGGAGCTGCTCAACACCACCAGTCACATGCAGCATGACTGTTGGAATGTGGATTGACATAATGTCAGAACAAACCAACAACCTTATTCTATGGTTGCCCCGTGAAACAATTAAAGCAACATGTTTTGCAGAAAGCTAAAAACTTGGACTCCAGAAGTGAATCATACATGCAAATAACACTGTGAAATATTTATTGGCTGTTTCTCCCTCTGGAATAATCATGTTTATTTCAGATGCTTATGGTGGTAAATGCAGTGACAGGTATATAACACAGAACTCTGGGTTTCTGGACTATCTGCGTGCTGGAGATGAGGTGATGGGTGATCGTGGTTTCACAGTGAGGGACCTGCTGCAAGAGCTATGGTGTCAATGTAATCGTTCCAGCATTCACACGCAAAGGATGCCAGCTTATTTCAAGTGAGAAGACATTAAATGTAAACATTTTTCTCAAACATGTACAGTACTGGTGTACTTGCTGTAAACGTAACACAACTCAACATGTTTTTTAAAGGATGCAATGTTAACTATATTACATTAGAAAAGTATTTGCTAAAATGATTCATTTGTTATGTACAATAGTTGACTGTTAACCTTCTTACAAGGTTAGGTTTTTGTGTGCACTATATCAGTTAATTTTGGATTAAACTACTGTTTCTATCTAAATGTCACTTTTGTCATTATCAAGTTTTTAAAGATCGTTTCCTGTCTATTTCATTATTTGTTTTCATTTACTGTATTTTATTAAAAGTTCTCAAGGTGCTTCATTTGTGAATCAGTAAAGTATTTGTCAAAAGAAATGTCAAGCTCCAGGTGCTCAGTTGGTGTCCAGATAAACATCTTGCAGCTCAAAAGTCCAAAGCAACATCATTGTTAGCTGGACCTGGAGATGTGTAGTTTTAATGCTTAGACTGGGCTTTATGTTTGTTTAAATAAAGTGTCCCACCTCTCTTAACATAACAGGACCAACCTTGTTAATGTGAAGATACTAATAAGCTTCAGAGCTTTTCAGATTGCTCATCGCTTCGCCATCTGAAGCAACTGTCAAAGTAGCTAAGTATGCTAGTAGCTAAGTATGCTAGTAGCTAAACATGCTAGTGTACGTTATTTTCGGCCACTTCTTCAAGTCGTCCTCCCACCCCTCAACAGCTGTAGGTAGCGGTAAAACAATATCTCTACATTTGAGTTGTGATAGTTTATGTTCCCACATATTTTATGACCTAAAACCTCTGACGAAAACCGGTTAGCGCGTTGCTAGCGTGTAACAAAAGTGCCGGTTCTGACTTTCAGCGGAAGTCGTTCACATAATTCGCGCAAGGCATCATGGGGCGTAGGAATAAGGTGGATAGGTCACACCTTTTTATCATTTTTTTCATGGCCTGCGACCTATACTCAGGTGCGACCTATATATGGCTTTTTATCACTTTCGGCGAAACAAATTTTTAAATCCAGCTCATTTCACAATTACGTTCATTTATTAAGGAAAAGTTCAGCTCAGACACATTTCCTATAATTTTTATCAAACAAATAATTGTTTTTAAGTGTTAATCTTCTTAAAAGCCTTGCTGTGCACTCCTGTGGCAGACATTTGCAGCAGAGCTAAACGTAGGTGCGACCTATACTCCGGTGCGACCTATACTCCGAAAAATATGGTAATTGGGGCCTCAGACTGGCTACCCTGTATGTCAATCAAGTGACCAACTTCATAAATGGATGATAGGCTGACATCTATTTTTAATGCAATGTGATCTACCCATAATACCTTTGCAATCGACTGGTAGGTTGTGATTGAAGTTTTGGGCACCCCTGATTTAAGCTAGATTCATACTTGACGTGTCGCGCAGCGCGCGAGGGTGCGTGCTCCAAAAGTGACGCAATTTCACAGTCCCCGCCCCTGCGCGTTGGCCCCGCGCAGGGGATTAGCGCGTGCCGTGCACCTCTGAATTTTTGAAACTCCGCAAGCCCTGCGCGCGCGCGGTGGGCGCTACGATTTGATTGACAGGTCCTCACCGACAGCCTTCACCCTCTTCACGCCGGAGCCTGCAGCTGTTTGCGCCGCTGTGGTCGTGGAGACGGAGTCGCGACGCATGGAGGAATGTTTTGTGACACAAAATGTATTAAATTATCCTTCATTCCTGATCTGGAGTCGGACTTTTCTTTTGTTTTTTCGCCAAAAGTCACGTGATCGCTTTCTCCTCCGCTGACTCCATGCATTAAAACCGCAAATAAAGACAACAGTTCAGCACGCGAGCAGAAAGCTATTTGTTTTTGTTGTGTGACGTCAAACAGTTCTTCTTCTACGGTAGATTTCTTCTTCTACACCTTTCTTGCAACATATGCACAGGTTTTAGAGGGTACTGCCTCCTGCTGGTCCGTAAAAGAACAGCACTTTGCCATGCGCCGCCGTGGGACAACTATAAACACAGAGGCGACACTGTAAACGCATTTCGCCGCACGGCACAGTGCACGCGCAGCGCGCGCGCTCCAGCCTGCGGACCAAAGCGCGAGTCTGAAACTCAGCCTTCAGATGCTTCCCTGCTTCAACACACCTGGCTAAAATGAATATGTTAATAACAGGCTTCTGCTAAACCTGAAGATATTCTGAGGAGGTAATTCAATTATTACAATCAGATTGTGTTGAAGAAGGGAAACAGCTAAAACAAGCAGGACAGTGGGGCTACAAAGACCAAGGCTGGGGACCCCTTATGTAAAGAATTCTAAAGCGCACTTTGTTGTGGAGGAATGCAGTAAGAAAAGTGGGGCTGCACTTTAACAAAAGAAGCAGTCTCAGTACAGTTTTTTTTTTGTTTGTTTGTTCTGCCTGGACATCCCAAAAATATGTAAGCAATGGTTTTTTTTTTTTATTACATTTTTCAATAAAATTATGGAGTAGGCCAAAGCAAAACTGAGTATTTTTCCCAAAATGAGCAGCAGCTGCATGTTGTTATTGTTGCCACAGGTCAGGCATCTTGAATCCAGATGTTTAAACTGACCATTAGAGAATAAGGCAGTGATTAACGATCTGGAACAATAAAAAAAAAAAGAAGCTACACAGCTGTAGCTTTTTAGTTCAATTTGTTGTGATGGAATTAAGATTTCATCTTTGTTTTTTTATGCAATGTATCTTTATTCTCCACATATAAATCAATAACAGTTGCAATAATAAATATTGCATTTTAAGTTTATCCATGATATGCAGGCTCTAGTTGGAAAGAGAACTCACCTCCAACAGGTGACCTGTCAGGGGTCGCCACAGGATCTCAATTCGGTCCATGTTCACCAGGCCCGTTTCCAGCAACTTAGCAACAGCAAAGAGAGATGGTTCCTGAACAACCAGACAAAAAAATGCATGAAAATACAGAAAATACTTTGTATTCAAAAGCACATTTCTGAGATTTAACCCAAAACAGTCTATCAAACACACATTTATAAATCAGTGAAATACAAAAACATTTGTCACCTTGTTGTTTCCATAAGCCATTTCCATGGCCTCCAGAGAGAGTGAACACAGTGCATTGATCAAGTGATGCAAAGACACGTCATCCAGGTACCTACATCACACAAAGAGTAAAATAATATACAGGTTATACACATACGTGTTACTGAAATGTGTCAGACTTTCTTAAATGGAGTTACAGTATATGGGAAAAACTTATGAACTATTTTTATCTTACGTTTTAAAGATTGTTTGAAGAAACAGAGCTCACTTCTGAATGGATTGATGAGTTAACAGCTAGTCAGAGCAAGGCCAATGGAGAAGTTGGCTGCTGCCATTTCAAAACTACCAAAATAAAATAAAAATTCAGTGGTTCATGCTAACACTATTTTAGAAGAGAAGGAAGGATCCTCACCCTGAGCACATGAACACTGGATATGAGAAGTTATGTCATTTTCATTTGGAAAAGACCAGATATACTCTGAAAGGATCTGTTCAGAGATTCTTGGACACTTGGCAGCCATTTGTATATTATATTGAAAGTATCAGTGACAGTCTGTCTAATTTACAGACCCTTTCCAAAAATTTAGAATATCATGGAAAAGTTGTTTAACTTCCATAATTTTATTCAAAAAGTTCATCTTAAATAGATGATAGATTCAGGGCCCACAATTTAAACAATTTCAAGTACCGGTATTTATTTGTTTATTTTTACATACAGTAATTTGGGCTTCCAGCTCATGAAACCCATGAAAACAGGAATTCAAAAAATTATAATACTGTGAAGAAATAAACCCACATTACTTCTTAGTTTTTGCATAAATAAATAAATTAGGATCACAAAAAATAAATCAAAATATGGTACTTTCGAAATGATATGTCAATTGTCAATACTTGGCTGGGAATCCCTTTGCCTTAATCAATGCCTCGATGTGACGTGGCATTGAGGCAATCAGCCTGTGGCATTAACTGGGAGTTATGGAAGCCCAGATTTCCTTGATGCTTGCTGTCAGCTCTTCTTTGTTGTTAGGTCTGGTGACCCTCATTTTCCTCTTGAGAATACTCCATAGATTCTCAATGAGGTTTAGGTCCGGCCAGTTGGCTGGCCAGTCAAGCACTGTGATGGCATGGGCATCAAAGCAGGTTTTGTCAGAGTCAGATAATTTTTATTGTCATTTGCACCACATGTGGTACATGTGATGAAACGAGATTATGTACACAGGGTCCCAGTTACATCCAACAATAACATGTCAAATAAAAAGAGCAGGTTTTGGTGCTTCCGGCAGCATGGGCAGGGGCCAGGTCCTGTTGGAAGATGAAATCTGCATCTCCATACAGATCCTCAGCAGAAGGAATCATGAAGTCCTCTAAGACATTCTGGCAGAATGTAGTGGTGACCTTGGATTTAAGAAAGCAGAGTTTACCAACACCTGTACCGGACATTGCACCCTAAATCATGACTGACTGTGGAATTTAACACTGGCCTTCAAGTAGTATGGGCTCTGTTCCTCACCCTTCTTCCTCCAAACCCTTGGACCTTGATTTCCAAATGAAAGGCACGCTTTACTTTAATTGGAAAAGAGGACAGAGGAACCCAACAGTTGTAGCCCATGTCGTGGATGTGTCTGAATGTGGTGGTTTTTGAAACTGTGACTCCGCCTCATTCCACTCTTTTTGGATCTCTGCCAGATTCTGGAATCTTCTCTGTTTGATAATCTGCTGAAGCTCACAGTAATCTCTTCTACATCTTCTCCAGCCACATTTTGTCCTCCCACTAGACTTTCCATTGATATGCTTGGACACAGCGCTCTGTGAACAGCCAGCCCCCTTAACTATGAACTTTTGTGGCTTACCCATCCTATGATGGTCTTCTGGACAGTTCTGCAGTCTTCCCCATATTGAACCAAACTGAAGCAATTTAATGACACCTGGGGAAACCTGTGCAGGTGCTTTTTTTAGTAGATGATTAGTGTGTCACACTCAGTTTAAAACATTCATGCCCTGCAACATTTGGGCTGATTTCTCCACAGTATTAAAAAAATAAATTATTCCAGTTTTCATGGGTTTCAGGAGCTGGAAGCCCAAATTATGTAAACGTACACAAACAACTATTCCATGATATTCTCATTTTTTGGGAAGGGTCTGTATGCATGTCTGTGTAGCTGATCTGGTATGGGAGGGGTAGGGTGGAAGAAGAGTTTGTTGTATGTTTTATTTATTTATCTTGTACTTTGTGTGTTTGTTCAAATGAGCAAACGCAATAAAAAGATTTGATTTAAAAAACAACACTATTTCAGAAGCATTTACAGTGTTGTCAAATGTTATTTGCAAGCGCTACTAGCAGCAACAGCTAGCTGTAGCACTTTCAGTATTCCAGTTCAAGAATCTTTATTAAGGTGTAATTTGTTTCCCAGTAAGTAGGCACATAAAACCTACATAGTAAATAAGACATTGAGACATTAAAATAACTATGAAATCATCACTGTTCATTTAGAAGCCTGATCACTCCACAGATGAATGAGTCTGTCCTACAACTGGGCAGCAGATACGTGCATCCAGAAGGTGTGGTTTGGGGTGCTTCCTGCACAACTATTGACATTTCTTCCAGACTATTTATGTAATGCAAAATTGATGGTACTGTAAAGGTTTTTAAAAATATATTGCATTAAAATAAATTAAATTGTATTAAGACTGCAATGGTTAACATTTAGCAGCACGGTGGAGCAGTAGGTAGAGCTGCTGCCTCTCAGAGAGAAGGTCACTGGTTCAAATCCAGGCCTGGGACCTTTCTGGGTGGAGTTTACATGTACTCTCCAGGTACTCCAGTTTCCTCCCACAGACCAAAAACATGCATGTTAGACTGATTGGTAACTCTGAATTGTCCCTAGGTGTGAGTGAGAGAGTGAATGGTTGTTCGTCTCGTTTGTCTCTGTGTCCCTGTGATGGACTGGAGACCTGTCCAGGTCCCCCGCCTCTCGCAGTGACTGCTGGACATGGCACCAGTGACCCAAAAAGGAAGCAGCGGTAAAGATAATGGATGGATGAATAACATTTTTCTTGTATTCACTTGGACGAGCCATTAGCTTGTTAACCTGGTTAGCACTGATCCCAATTTCTCAAAACAGATCAGTCAAAACACCATCTACAACAGGTAAGATACTAACTGTTCATAACCTATCAACAAAACAAAAAAATACTTCAAAACAAACAAACCATTCATTTAAAGCCAGCAAAGTTAAGTCAGGTTCTCTGGATGGTTTCTTTGTGTTGAAACGTTTCATTTATTTAAAGCTTTTTTTTCCCTACGTAAAATACAAAATGCAATCATCTGAAAATAAACTGAACCAAAGAATCCAAAATACAATCTCTTTATACAGGGAAAAGGAGCTAAAACTGAAACAGAATGGACATAAGGTTCTGGCCCTCAGGTGAAACTGATGGATTCAAAAGACTGTAAAAAGAACAGTGCAACAATTAAAGCTCCCACCACAAGTGACATAAACAACAGTTTATAACATTGTGGTATGTCTTAGACCAATCCTTGTCCTCAGGATTTCTATACGGGGTTCATTTATAGCTTGTAAAACACATGCTTACTGTGAGCTCTCAAACAGCCTGGACAGGATGTTGGAGATGACAGGCAGGTCTGTCATGACGGCTGTGGTCAGCACCTGTTCACATTAACAACAGCAGCACAGTTACTTTAGTTCACCCAAAAAACATAAAATGCATGAGTCTATGAATGCAAATACACACATTCTATCATTTTCAAACTGAAAAACTCACCGTGCTGGGTCCCTCGACTGCTCGACCAGGTTTCAGGGCACCGCCAGCGCCCGGTTTAAGTCCCAGGATCCAAACTAAATGCTGGAGAAAAATATCAGCAGGTGAAGAAAAGTTTATAAAGAACCCAAAGAGATCTCCACTATGAAGATGCATAAACTGGTGCAGATGCACTGCTTGTAATGAATTATGCTTGATTATTGAAGAGCTTTAAAATGGCACTTCTATGCTTTTGAAACCTACCCACCTTTTTCCTGGGGGCTCTACTGTCTAAATGATTATGGGTACAACTTCCTGTCAGACAGGAAGTAGCAGTAAGCATTGGTTGACCATAGTAGCAGAGCAAGGACCGCAGATTATTTGGAAGTACTCTGCATTCAGTTTAGCAGAAAAAAATAACACTTTTTTTGTTTTGTTCACATTTCGTTGACAACTGTAGTGGACATGACAGGGTCCGCTATGATACGTCTTTTTTGAACTGTTCCAGTGATGACCTTTACTGACCTCTCAGTAAACAGTAAAGCAGTGTTGTATCTTTACAATATGTTTTATAATCACATATGTTATATGCTGTGTTATTCTTTAATGTGAAGCATTATTTTGTCACTTCTGCAAATGAAAGTGTCTAATAAGTGTCAGAGTTGAATAATATGTCAAACTGACTTGTTCAGTTTTGTTTTAAATTGAGAAACAGCTAAAACTCTCATGAGCGTCTGTATGTCTTCACTTTCAGACACTTTTCCTAAAACAGTCCTCTTTGTTTTCTAAACAAACTCTATTGACCTTGAAGGCTAAAGCTTCACGTTATCACTGTCTCCTCTTGGCCACAACCAATGAGGAAACTGTTTTCCTAATCTCAACACTTTAGTAAAAGTGTTTTGTTTACGGAACGCTTCAGAGTTGGAATGGACAGAGGCCTGACATCTCTCTGTCTTTTAGCTGTCTGACGTTTGGTCAAGAGCCAAAGACCTTCGTTCTTCAGTAAGGGCTAATAACATGCTGGTTATTAGTCCACTTCGAACCAGGCATGGAGGAAAAGAAAAGAATCCGTGAAATACTATTCAATCTGAATAAGTAAGTACTTAAGGTAAAGGGTGTCAGTTTAATACTGACCCCCACAATACACCTTCACCAGGTGTCCCTTTGGCTACGCTAACTCACCTGCAGAGTTCAACATCTTCTTGAAGAAAGCATGTCCAGACGCCCACGAGCGTGGGACACTGATTTACGTGGACAATGTCCTTTTGAGGCAGCCAACAATGGACTCACATTTGGCTGAGATTGACCACGTTCTGAATCAACTAACAACTGCTGGTGCTAAGATATCACTGTCAAAATGCCAGTGGTGCAGAACCAAGGTGGACTACGTTGGCCTACTTGTAGGTCCAGACGGAGTACAGCCTCAACTGACTCGCATCCAAGGCCTCGACAATCTCAAAGTCCCCACCAATCTCAAAGAACTACAAAGTTTTCTTGGTGTGTGTAACTACTCAAACCAGTTCATAAAAAACTATGCAGACCTTGCAAAGCCATTGACTGAACTCCTTAAGAAAGACGTTCCAATTGTCTGGACTGACAAACAACAGCAGGCAATGGACGCTCTTATAAACAAGATCAAGTCAGCCCCATGTTTAGTCTACCCAGACTACAACAAAGAGTTTGACTTGGAGGTTGGCTTCTCTGCTCATTGCATAAGTGCAGGTCTGTACCAAATACACGACAGAGACAAGCGTGTTGTGGCCTATGCCAGCAAGACGATGGTAGGCCCCGAGTTGAGATTCTCAGACTGTGAGAAAGCTCTACTGACCACTGTATGGGCAGTAAAACATTTCTCCAGCTACATTGGTGGACAGAAAATCATTGTTGAAACACAACACCAGCCAGTGACTTTCCTAAACAGCGAACGCATCAGAGATGGTGTGGTAACAAACTCGCGTGTTGCAACATGGCTTATGGCGCTTCAAAGTTTTAACCTAGACATACGTTATGGTGAAAACAAGAAGTCACATCTGGGGACTGACTTGGCAATCTGCCAAAAGTGTACACAAGATGTACCAGCCACCCAGCCGTCGGTTGAGGGAAAACCCCCAGTAACTGAAGACCCGAATCACCACTTCTTTGATGACAATATCTGCAAAGATATGACAACATTGTACGTGGATGGATCTTCATTCCTCTGTGACAAGATCTGCAGGGCAGGTGTCGGAAGGGTCCTCCTCCAAGACCAAGAACAGATTACTTTTAGCTACAAATTAGGCTCTCAGTCTTCTCAGTATGCCGAGATTGCAGGAATCCTAATAGCTCTCCAGATGGTGGTAGAACGCTCCATCAAGACGCTAGTCATCTGCACTGACTCTAACTATGCTCGTTTAAGTTTCGCTTGTCACCTCGCTGTGTGGAAACAGAACGGTTTCCTAACAAGCGACAGAAAAGTGGTCAAACACAAAGAGCTTTTCATAGCGTGTGATCACTTGGTGACATCACACGACTTACAGATCTACTGGAAGAAAGTTCCAAGACATTCAAGAGTCCCAGGCGATGACAAGCACTACAATGACATTGCAGATTCCTTAGCCAAGGAAGGAACCGACGAAGGTCTGCTATGGTCCTTCGACCCCTCCTGGTTAATCAAATCTCTGTCAACACAACCTACTGTTGAGGTTATGGCAGTCACACGCACATAGGCCGCAACCAGACCTGCTGACAATGCAGTCTCTGTACGACCCGCACTGACTGACCCAGACATCATCCAACTACAGCAGTCGGATCCTGCTATCAACTCCATGATACTGTACCTGACTGATCCAAACAAAAATACTCCGTCTAAAGACGAACTGGATTCCGATCCAGACCTTAAAGTCCTTTACCAGTTGCGCAAACAGCTAAAACTAATCAAAGGCATCCTAACTTTCGCTCATGGACCAACGTCCTCACCTGTGTTCGTGGTTCCCCATGACCAAAGGGGGGTGATGTTAGTTCATGCCCATGATCTCCCGTCCGCAGGACACAAAGGAGATAAAGCCACGCTGACGGCATTAAAACAAATTGCCTATTGGCCTGGAATGAAAAAGGATGTCAAGGACTACATTGA
Organism: Garcialebias charrua; assembly: GCA_038048925.1. Lineage (NCBI taxonomy): Eukaryota > Metazoa > Chordata > Actinopteri > Cyprinodontiformes > Rivulidae > Garcialebias > Garcialebias charrua. The sequence goes on from JBBPBX010002489.1 coordinate 43,843, forward strand.
AGGGTGCGTGGTCTGTGGCCAGTTTCAGCCAACCAGACCACTTCACAGAGCACCACTGCAAAGCAGAGGCATTGCATTCCCATGGTCTGACCTCCAGATCGACTGGGTTGGACCACTCACTAAGAGCTCTAGAGGAAATAAATATTTTCTCACGGTAACCTGTGCATTTACCAAATGGGTAGAATGCCTACCAGCTCCTAACGACACAGCACAAACCACTGCTATGTTGTTAATGAATCATATATTCTCAAGGTTTGGACTTCCCCTTAGGGTGAACTCAGACCAAGGTACACACTTCACAGGTGAAGTGATGAAAGAACTGTGGAAGACGCTAGGCGTCAAGGCCAACTTTCATGTCGGCTACCACCCACAGGCTTCAGGCCAAGTAGAGAGAGCAAACAGAACTGTGGTGAGTATTTTGAAGAAATACGTGGCTGCAAACCACAAGGACTGGGACGTGAAACTCCCTCTGGTCCTCATGGCCATAAGAGTCACTCCACACACATCAACTGGCATCTATCCCTTCGAGATGATGACCGGTCAACAAACTCTCCCTCTACACCTGTTGTACCAACCAGGGGACGCCGCCATGACGACAGCCTACACTACACAACAATACATGAAAATTTTGAATTTACACCTCAGAAACACTTTTGCTTTCGCCCAGAAAAACCTGGAAAGATCCGCTGAAGGACGCAAGGCGTACTATGACCAGAAGGCCTCTCACAATGAACTCCAAGTGGGAGACAGAGTCTGGTACTATACGTTCGCCCCAGCAACCGGGAAAGGAGGGTCCGAGACCGGAACTCTCGCCCGCAAACTAATGCCCAGGTGGACTGGACCTCATCTGATAACAGACAAAGTGTCCTCAGTCGTCTACGAAATCAAAATCAGCAAAGGCCGCAAAGAGCCAATTGCTAAATGGGTACATCGAAATCAGATCAAACCTTACAAGGCGTTCAATGACTCCACAAAAGACAAAGATCTCACAAACTCACCGACTTCATGGGATAATAAGGTCGTCCAAACACAAGTTAGTAAATAAACTAATCAGGTTTAAACTACCGTATTTTCCACCCTATAAGTCGCATTGTCCAACTTGAACTTAGAAACGCTAAGCCTAAAACCCACAACAAAAAACTAACCTTAACAACCGTTTAAATCCACGAGATTTAATTTGACCTCGGTTATAAAGTTGAGACCTGTTTTTCTTGTGTGTTGCATTTTGGAATCTGACGACAAGAGTGTGTCGAAGCAGTGAAACGTTGTTTCCTTGTTGTTTAGTCATTACTGTTGTCATTATTTGAGATATTGTTTTGGTTCTGAACACTCCCAGCCAAAAAAGGTTTTGTATTAACATTGGTTAATGCATAATATGGATTTAACTATGCCAACATGCAGTTCGTTTTGTTAAATCTCAATCGTTGAAGAGTCAATGTAGTTTAAAGCTACTCAAGGTACCATAAACTACACTGGTCTCACAATTTCTAAATTGAACCGATTCGATCGATTCTATTCTAGATTATCTATTCATTTTGACGAGTCTCGCCATAGACTTCAACATTTGTAGGGAATACCAAAAATCTACGTCGTTAGTCTAAAAGGACAACAGACATTTAGACCAAACTATATTTTCTTTTTCTATTTTAGTTTAACCTAAACTAAGTAGTGAATGGAGGAATAGGTTGGAAGAAGAGGCCTTCGTTACAGAAGCCCTCCTGAACCTTCTATAGGTATAGATCCCTATTTCTGATTTTTACAGCATAAACCCACCCCTTAATTAGTAATTGTAACTGATCTAAACCATGGTAGCTTACATACCAGGTGCATATAGATAAGGCTTAATGTGAAATCCCAATTTTCATTCAATTCATTCAACCTTTATTTATACAGGCTAGCCTCGTTGAGCCATGGAGACTCATTTACAAGAGGGACCTGTTTCACTCACACCCAGAGTCAATTTAGAGTTACCAATCAGCCTAACATGCATGTTTTTGGACTGTGGGAGGAAACCGGAGCACCCGGAGAAAACCCACGCATGCACGGAGAGAACATGCAAACTCCACCCAGAAAGGCCCCCGGACTGGGATTTGAACCAGGAACCTGCTCGCTGAGAGGTAGCAGCTCTACCAGTTGTGCCACCACGTTGCCAACTATGCCAACATGCAGTTCGTTTTGTTAAATCTCAATCGTTGGGCAATCATAAGCCCACCTAAAAACCACATAATTGCATGACACATAGAACCAGAGTGGCACTGACTGGAAACCAACCAGCCTACAACCTTTGATGTAGGGACCTGCAACTCCAACGTTTGGTCTTCAACCTTCATCTAAGGGTCGCCTCCTCTGCGTCAATTGAGGGATCCCCTCTACATGCTGATTATAAAAACAATTGTTGCTGATCAATCAACAAAACTAATCGTGGTGGAATTACTTCTGTGGAATTACCGCTGTGGATTATAAGACTTTGTTTTCCAAAGGATTAAAAGCTTACCGCAATGGGATTACCTACGAACAGTATGGAAGTTCCAAAAACTTTATGGGATTATAATTTTGATTTTTCTTCTTCCACTTGCTGGATTACTTCAAGATCAGAGACAGTTCAAGGTATCCTTTCGTGTTGGACCTCATCCCCAAGGACGGGCGATGACTTCCAAAAGGGGGGAGATGTAGTGGACATGACAAATTCCGCTATGGTACGTCTTTTTTGAACTGTTCCAGTGATGACCTTTACTGACCTCTCAGTAAACAGTAAAGCAGTGTTTTATCTTTACAACATGTTTTATAATCACATATGTTATATGCTGTGTTATTCTTTAATGTGAAATCAAAAAAGGCGTTCAATACAGGATCAACTGGACTTTATTTGTTGCAGAAAACGTTTCGACTTCTGTCCAGAAGTCTTTTTCAATTCTGAATGGAAGCTGTGAGAACGAGAAGTTTTATACAGGCTTACAAGTCACGCACCAACATATGAAATTGGAAACTGAGATAACACCACAAATTAACTAAAATGCCCATTCTATTTAAATTGACAAAACGACACATCCCAGCTTAAACAAAAGGGGGTTTGTAACACATACATGTAAATTGAAAGATCACACCTAACAGTAGGAGTAGGTGGGCTTGTTTAAGCTGGGATGTGTCGTTTTGTCAATTTAAATAGAATGGGCATTTTAGTTAATTTGTGGTGTTATCTCAGTTTCCAATTTCATATGTTGGTGCGTGACTTGTAAGCCTGTATAAAACTTCTCGTTCTCACAGCTTCCATTCAGAATTGAAAAAGACTTCTGGACAGAAGTCGAAACGTTTTCTGCAACAAATAAAGTCCAGTTGATCCTGTATTGAACGCCTTTTTTGATTTCATCATGTCCTGGACGACTGAGAATCTTCACCAGCATCTTTAATGTGAAGCATTATTGTGTCACTTATGCAAATGAAAGTGTCTAATAAGTGTCAGAGTTGAATAATATGTCAAACTGACTTGTTCAGTTTTGTTTTAAATTGAGAAACAGCTAAAACTCTCATGAGCGTCTGTATGTCTTCACTTTCAGACACTTTTCCTAAAACAGTCCTCTTTGTTTTCTAAACAAACTCTCTATTGACCTTGAAGGCTAAAGTTTCACGTTATCACTGTCTCCTCTTGGCCACAACCAATGAGGAAACTGTTTTCCTAATCTCAACACTTTAGTAAAAGTGTTTTGTTTACGGAACGCTTCAGAGTTGGAATGGACAGAGGCCTGACATCTCTCTGTCTTTTAGCTGTCGGACGTTTGGTCAAGAGCCAAAGACCTTCGTTCTTCAGTAAGGGCTAATAACATGCTGGTTATTAGTCCACTTCGAACCAGGCATGGAGGAAAAGAAAATAATCCGTGAAATACTATTCAATCTAAATAAGTAAGTACTTAAGGTAAAGGGTGTCAGTTTAATACTGACCCCCACAATACACCTTCACCAGGTGTCCCTTTGGCTACGCTAACTCACCTGCAGAGTTTACTACAATAGCTGTGCTGAGTTCAGGTACCTGTTGTGTTCAAAGCTGCAGGAACAATCAGTGGCTACACCAAGAAAGTTTTGAACTAAAGCTGTCATTTCTAACCCGAGCCCTAAGACCGGCCCCACCCGACCTGAATTTGGGGCGGGTGGAGCCATTATAATGTCCTGGATGGGCGGGTTGTGTCGGTGTCGGGCTTTTGATTGGGTCAGGATCAGCCACGATCCAATTATATGATAACATGGCCTGCCATACATTCATCAGCCGCACGCGGTCATTTCACTGCAAGCTGACTGGACTTGAAAGAGGTAAAAAGTTCAGTTAAGCTTCAGAAGGGACTGTACTGACAGGCAGCGATCCATCGCCCAAACGGACATCCATTCAGCCGCTGCACTCAGCAGGCGTGTTTGCGGCCGATGGTCCAAACAGGTGAGATCCCAAAGCAGACATGTGTCAGAGCAGGGTCCGTGAATAAATCAGAATGCAGGAGAAACTGGGTTTAAATGCTCTTCGACAGCCATGAAAGGACAAACACACCTCAGCTCCTGTCTTCTACCCATTTTATTCAGCCGCGCCTCCCAGACCGTTAATGAATTAAAAACATCTGTTTTTTTCCGGGTTCGGACCTGTAATTACGGTACTGTTAATTTGTCGGGATGGGCGTGGTTCAGAAATGATGACTGCAGGCTGGGGCCAGGTCGGATCAGATTTTTTTAGCCTGAATGCAACTCTACTGTATTTAGAACACAGACCCAGAACAAAAAGAGTTCCTGTGAAAAGAGCTACAGTTTCATCTCCTACCTACAGATGAGGAATTAAGAAGAATGTGGCTGAAAAATGTGAACTTGAAGAGACCACCCAAAACTCTGTATGTGAGCTCATTTCACTTTACCCTGATGCATGTTCAATAATCCAGGTAGAAAAATCTAAAAGAGTTGAGTCAAGTCCTCTGGACGCGTAAAAAAAAAAAGTAGAAAGACTTCTTCAGTCTGAGGAGCTTTACCAAGCTGTAATTATAAGACTGAGCTTTGTACAGCTCCTTAGACTGAATAATAATAATAATAATGAACTTTATTTGTATAGCACCTTCCTACAATGCCTTGCATTTACCAAGGTGCTTAACAGGATAGAAAAGGTCAAAACTGGTACAATAAGGTGAAGAAGTCTTTCGGATGAAGGACAAAACATTTCTACAATTTTTTATTTTTTTATTTATATATACTGTATTTTTTTTTACCCATCCAGAGGACCTGACTTAACTTTTTTAAAACTCATTTCCCTTTGTTGACAAACAGCCGACGGAGGAAAACCTGCATCCTACTTTGTGTCTGGACTACAATAAACCACCGGCGAAGAGACATGAATTGAAAACAGTGACAAAAATATCAGGTATGATTTCAGGTGTATGGAGGACACAGCATTATAGTATTTGTTTGTCTTCAGTTTTATGATTTTCTTTGTAATTAACCCAAACTCAGTGATGGAGGACTTTAAGTCGTTGTCTGGGCTCTGTGTCTGTTTTAAGATCAATAAGATTGTGTCCCACCTCTTTTAACAAAACACCACCGACCTTATTACTGTGTAGATACTGATACACAGGGTTTTTCAGGTTGTTCATCACTTCACTGTCGGAAGAACCGAGTCAGTGAAGTAGCTAAATATGCTAGTAGATGTAGCTAAATATGCTAGTAGATGTAGCTAAATATGCTAGTAGATGTAACTAAATATGCTAGTAGATGTAGCTAAATATGCTAGTAGATGTAGCTAAATATGTTAGCTGATGTAGCTAAATATGCTAGTAGATGTACAGTAGCTAAATATGCTAGTAGATGTAGCTAAATACCTTAGCAGATGTAGTTAAATACGTTAGTAGATGTAGCTAAATACCTTAGCAGATGTAGTTAAATACGTTAGTAGATGTAGCTAAATATGCTAGCAGATGTAGTTAAATACGCTAGTAGATGTAGCTAAATATGCTAGTAGATGTAGTTAAATATGTTAGTAGATGTAGCTAAATATGCTAGTAGATGTAGCTAAATATGCTAGTGGATGTAGCTAAATATGCTAGTAGATGTAGCAAAATATGCTAGTAGATGTAGCAAAATATGCTAGTAGATGTAGCTACCGTAAATACCTTAGCAGATGTAGTTAAATACGTTAGTAGATGTAGCTAAATATGCTAGTAGATGTAGCTAAATATGCTAGTAGATGTAGTAAAATATGCTAGTAGATGTAGCTAAATATGCTAGTAGATGTAATCTGGAGCTACTTCTTGAAGTTGTCTTCCATCTCTTGTCCTCATCAGACAGCAGTATGATTATATTGTCTGAGCTCTGACAGCTGGTGTTCCTACATGTTTAAATTAAATCCACAACGCATGGAGAAACTACATTAGCTCGTATTGTTCACACATTAACAAACGCTGGTTCTGGTCAGCAACGTAAGGTGAGCTCATAATTCACACAAAGCAGCATGGAGGGTGAGGAATAAGGTGGATACAAATTAAACACAAAACCATCAAAACACTGGTCAGACTATACAACTCCTTGCTTGCTTTTGTTAATGCATTTTTGTCGTACCTGGAGAGTAGCCAGTACCAGCTGCCAGGAGGTGCCAAGCACGGCCCCATGGCAGTGGGCTAGGTTCAGCAGCGTACGCATACACTGGATGCTTTTGGCAGTCAGCTGAAAAAGACAATAATGTTTTTAGATTTTAATACATTTATTGTTAGGTATTTAGTAGAGACCTCTTAGGCATATGGTGGCAAACACAATTCATTTTTCAATTTACTAATAAAGATTACAGCTTACTTGCATTTTTAAGAAGTGCAAAAATAAAATCGGTGAGAGTTTTTTTAACCCAGTAGTAAAGTTATGATTAGAAAATTATGTAATATTACTGCAGGGAAATCTCTGATTACAGTCTACCGGTAATTATTCCATGAGCAAGGAAACAATCATTGTGAAGATATTCTAAAATGTTTTTTCAGGGGAAAATTAGATGCATGAGCACACCTCACCTGCTGGTGGTAATAAGTGGCCCTAACCTTCAAAGGACCTTGAGTGATGCAGCTTTTATCAGAGGCTGTTGTCTTTTAATATGCACATTGGCAGTGACACTGACCACAGTCTTGTAACACTTTTTTTTTTTTTAATTATCTTGCCCGAGTGTGTGTGTGTGTGTGTATACACACTGCTCACAAAATTAAAGTGAACACAAGGGAACGCTAAAATAACACATCGTAGACCTCAATTAATTAAATATTCTCATTGACAAACTTTATTAATAGCACAGTTAAATTGATTGAGAAGAAAATAACACAAAATGTATCAATGTAAAACAAAATCTTTACACCATGGAGATCTGGATTTGGATTCATACTCGATATCAAAGTATAAAGTAATGGGACATGCTGATTCAACGTGAGTGAATATTCCTCAAGACAAGTCTAAATGAGGCTCAGTAGTGTGTGTGGCCTCCATGTGCCTGTATGACCTCCCAACAACGCCTGGGCATGCTCCTGATGAGACGGCGGATGTTCTCCTGAGGGATCTCTTCCCAGACCATTGTCATTAGAGCATCACTTAGCTCCTGAACAGTCTGGGGTGCAATGTGGCCTTGATGGATTGACCGAAACATGATGTCCCAGATGTGCTCAATTGGATTCAGGTCTGGGGAATTTTTTTTCATTTACCCTTTATTTATCCAGGTAGTCTCACTGAGCCACGAGAACTCATTTTCAAGAGAGACCTGTTAGGGAGCAGATGGTGGGGGTTAAGGGCCTTGCTCAGGGGCCCAGAGTGGGGTGAATGAGGGTGGAGGCAGGTGTGGGTGTTTCACCTTTTTCCACCCACATTTTTTGATGTTGTCGGTACCGGGGCTTGAACCGGCGATCTTCCGATCACAGGCCCACCGTCTCTAACCACTGCGCCACCACTCCCCGCGAATGGGCAGGCCAGTCCATAACATCAATGCCCTCATCATGCTAGAACTGCTGACACACTTCAGAATAGCATTGTCATGGATAAGAAGGAACCCAGGGCCCACTGCACCAACATATGGACTCACAATGGGTCTGAGGATCTCATCCCGGTACCTTATGGCAGTCAGGGCACCTCTGGCTAGCACATAGACAGCTGTGTGGCCATCTAAATGCCTCCCCACACCATGACCGACCCACCACCAAACTGGTCATGATGGAGGATGCTGAAGGCAGCATAACGTTATCCATGGTGTCTCCAGACTCTGTCACATATGCTCAGTGTGAACCAGCTTTCATCTGTGAAGCACACAGGGCACCAATAGCAAATCTGCCATTTTTGGTGTTCCCTAGCAAATGCCAGTCGTCCTGCACAGTGTTGGGCTGTAAGCACAGGCCCTGTCCTGTATGTGGACGTCAGGCCCTCATACCACCCTCATGCAGTCTGTTTCTGACAGTTTGAGTGGAAACATGCACGTTAGTGGCCTGCTGGAGGTCATTTTGTAGGGCCCTGGTAGACCTTCTGCTCCTCCTTGCACAAAGGATGAGGTAGTGGTCCTACTGCTGGGTTGTAGCCCTCCTACGGCCCCCTCCATACCATACCATACCATACCATTTTATTTATAAAGCACTTTAAACAGGAACAAGTCCACACCAAAGTGCTGGACAAACAAACACGCAACAGGCAACACAGACAATGAAGTACAACACGAAAAACATAAAAACATTGCAGATCATAAATCAAACGATCCAATACAAATCTCCATGTCCTCCATGTCTCCTGGTGTACTGGCCTGTCTCCTGGAAACTATTCCATGCTCTGGACACTGTGCTGAGAGACACAGCAAATATTCTTGCCACCACTCACATTGATGTTCCATCTTGGATTTGCTGCACTACTTGAGCAACTTCAGTGGGCTGTAAAAAAACACCTCATGATGCCTCTATGTGTGACAGCACTGACAAAATGAAAAAGTGACTAAAAGTTCAACCAGAAAGGAAGAGAACAGAGAAATGTCCTGTGGTCACCACCTGCAGAATCACTCTTTTACAGGGGTTGTCTTGCTAATTGCCTCTCATTCCACCTGGTGTGCGTTTCATTTGCACAGCAGCAAGTGAAATTGATTCACAATAAGTGTTACTACCTAAGTTGTGATATTGATTTCACAAAGGTGTGACTGATTTGGAGTTACATTGTTATGTTTAGGTTTTCCCTTTCTGTTTTTGAACAGTGTATATACATTAGGGGTGCAGGAAAAATCGATTTTTTTAAAGAATCTAGATTCTTAGTCCTGGCAATTCAGAATCGATTCTAAAAGCCCCCAAATCAATATTAAAACATGTTTAATTTTATATTTTTTACGCTCCTACTCCTGAGCATACTGCATTTTGCATTATGTGTCCATTCGGCCGCCATAGAATTTTGACTGTGTAGGCCACCGTACAGCAAGCTAGCCAGCTCCCTTTATCTGAATGGAGCCTGCTAGCATGAAGGAGGGAGACAGAGTGATTCAACTTGCTTCTTCGTCTTTAAAACTAATTCCATATCCTAAAGCGTTCTGGGGAAGACAGAGCTTAACAAGAGAACAGTTGTTTGCAAGAAGCGTGACATAAAATTACGGTACAGTATTTTGGAAATACGATAAAATGCTCAGAAGATGAAAGCAGCCGACCAGCGAAGTTTGCTGCAAAGATTTCTCTCTCCACCTCACAAAGGATTTACGGGCAGACAGCTCAGTGGACGTTGAGGTTTTTATTTTTATTTTTAATATGCTGGAAGCAACGTACGTTATTCCTTCATGTAGATAAAGGTCCACACAGCTCCAGCATGAAACAAGAATAACGTGGGAGAAGTTCTGATGCAGCTCAAAGGTAACTTGTTTTTTCATATTATATTAAAACTTATAGACAAGTTTTACAACAAACAATGTAATTTGTCTTGGTTGACGACAACAGGTTGGAGAGACCAGATGAGACACATCTCCTGGAGCCAGTTCTAAATGATACAATTCATCCATCCATCCATCCATTTTCTTCCGCTTATCCGGGGTCGGGTCGCGGGGGTAGCAGCCTAAGTAGGGAGGCCCAGACTTCCCTCTCCCCAGCCACTTGGAGCAGCTCCTCTGGGGGAATCCCAAGGCGTTCCCAGGCCAGCCGAGAAACATAGTCCCTCCAGCGTATCCTGGGTCTTCCTCTGGGTCTCCTCCCGGTGGGACATGCCCGGAACACCTCACCAGGGAGGCGTCCAGGAGGCATCCTAACCAGATGCCCGAGCCACCTCAACTGGCTCCTCTCGATGTGGAGAAGCAGCGGCTCTACTCCGAGTCCCTCCCGGATGACTGAGCTTCTCACCCTATCTCTAAGGGAGAGTCCAGCCACCCTGCGGAGAAAACTCATTTCAGCCGCTTGTATCCGAGATCTTGTTCTTTCGGTCATAACCCAAAGCTCATGACCATAGATGAGGGTGGGAACGTAGATCGATCGGTAAATTGAGAGCTTTGCCTTTTGACTCAGCTCTCTCTTCACCACGACAGACCGGTACAGCGCCCGCTTCACTGCGGACGCTGCACCTATCCGCCTATCGATCTCACGCTCCAGTTTTCCCTCATTCGTGAACAAGATCCCGAGATACTTAAACTCCTCCACTTGGGGAAGGACCTCCTCCCCGACCCGGAGAGGGCACGCTACCCTTTTCCGGCTCAAGACCATGGCCTCGGATTTGGAGGAACTGATCCTCATCCCGGCCGCATCACATTCAGCTGCAAACCGCTCCAGCGAAAGCTGTAGATCACGAGCTGATGAAGCCAATAGGACCACATCATCTGCAAAAAACAGAGAAGCGATTCTAAGGCCACCAAAACGGATCCTCTCAACACCTTGGCTGCGCCTAGAAATTCTGTCCATAAAAGTTATAAACAGAATCGGTGACAAAGGGCAACCTTGGCGGAGTCCAACTCTCACCGGAAACGAGCCTGACTTACTGCCGGCAATGCGGACCAAGCTCTGACACCGGTCGTACAGGGACCTAACAGCCCATATCAATGGGCCTGGTACCCCATACTCCCGGAGTACCCGCCACAGAACCCCCCGAGGGACGCGGTCGAATGCCTTTTCCAAGTCTACAAAGCACATGTAAACTGGTTGGGCAAACTCCCACGCACCCTCCAGGACCCTGTTGAGGGTGTAGAGCTGGTCTAGTGTTCCACGACCAGGACGAAAACCACACTGCTCCTCCTGAATCCGAGGTTCGACTATCCGACGGACCCTCCTCTCCAGAACCCCTGAATAGACCTTACCAGGGAGGCTTAAGAGTGTGATCCCTCTATAGTTGGAACACACCCTACGGTCCCCCTTTTTGAATAGGGGAACCACCACCCCAGTCTGCCAATCCAAGGGAACTGCCCCCGATGTCCACGCGATATTGCAGAGTCGCGTAAGCCAACACAACCCCACAACATCCAGAGCCCTAAGGAACTCAGGACGAATCTCATCCACCCCCGGAGCCTTGCCACCGCGGAGCTTTTTAACCACCTCGGCGACCTCCGCACCAGAGATTGGAGAGCCCGATCCAAAGTCCCCAGGCTCCGCTTCCTCAGTGGAAGACGTGCCAGTAGGATTGAGGAGGTCTTCGAAGTATTCCGCCCACCGACTCACAACATCCCGAGTTGAGGTCAACAGCACGCCATCCCCACCATAAATGGTGTTGGTCGCGTACCGCTTTCCCCCCCTGAGACGCCGGATGGTGGACCAGAATCGCCTCGAAGCCGTACGGAAGTCATTCTCCATGGCCTCTCCGAACTCCTCCCACGCCCGAGTTTTTGCCTCAGCAACCACCCGAGCCGCATGCCGCTTGGACTGCCGGTACCTATCTGCTGCTTCCGGGGTCCCACAGGCTAAAAAGGCCCAATAGGACTCCTTCTTCAGCTTGACAGCATCCCTCACCGCCGGTGTCCACCACCGGGTTCGAGGGTTGCCACCACGACAGGCACCAACAACCTTGCGGCCACAACTCCGATAAGCTGCCTCGACAATAGAGGCGCGAAACATGGTCCACTCGGGCTCAATGTCCCCCGCCTCCCTCGGAACGTGTTCAAAGCTCTCCCGGAGGTGGGAGTTAAAGCTCCGTCTTACGGGAGACTCTGCCAGACGTTCCCAGCAGACCCTCACAATACGTTTGGGTCTGCCAGGTCTGACCGGCATCCTCCCCCACCATCGGAGCCAACTCACCACCAGGTAGTGGTCAGTTGACAGCTCCGCCCCTCTCTTCACCCGAGTGTCCAGGACATGCGGCCGCAGATCAGATGAGACGACAACAAAGTCGATCATTGAACTACGACCTAGGGTGTCCTGGTGCCAAGAGCACATATGGACACCCTTATGCCTGAACATGGTGTTCGTTATGGACAATCCATGACGAGCACAGAAGTCCAACAACAGAACACCACTCGGGTTCAGATCAGGGGGGCCGTTCCTCCCAACCACACCCCTCCAGGTCTCACTGTCATTGCCCACGTGAGCGTTGAAGTCCCCCAGCAGAACAAGGGAGTCCCCAGGAGGCGCACCCTCCAATACCCCCTCCAAGGACTCCAAAAAGGGTGGGTAATCTGCGCTGCCGTTCGGCGCATAGGCACAAACAACAGTCAGAGCCCGTCCCCCCACACGTAGGCGAAGGGAGGCTACCCTCTCGTTCACCGGGGTGAACCCCAACGTACAGGCACCGAGATGGGGGGCAACAAGTATGCCCACTCCTGCTCGGCGCCTCTCACCAGGGGCAACTCCAGAGTGGAAGAGTGTCCAACCCCTCTCAAGGAAACTGGTTCCAGAGCCAGAGCCATGCGTTGAGGTGAGTCCGACTATTTCTAGCCGGAACCTCTCAACCTCACACACTAGCTCAGGCTCCTTCCCCACCAGAGAGGTGACATTCCATGTCCCAATGGCCAGCTTCTGTAGCCGAGGATCAGACCGCCAGGGTCCCCGCCCTCGGCCACCACCCATTCCACAATGCACCCGACCCCTTTGGCCCCTCCCACAGGTGGTGAGCCTATGGGAAGGGGGACCCACGTCTCCTCTTCGGGCTGTGCCCGGCCGAGCTCCATGGGTGAAAGCCCGGCCACCAGGCGCTCGCCAACGTGCCCCTCCTCCGGGCCTGGCTCCAGAGTGGGGCCCCGGTGACCCGCGTCCGGGCGAGGGAACATTGTTTCCATTTATATTATTCATCATAAGGGGTCTTGTGATACAATTCATGATTTATAAATTACAGTTCAGAAGAGATTTTGTGTAAACCTGAACAGGTTTTGAAATTTTGTTAAAGATTTACTAAATATGAATCAATATGTTAAAAAAAAACTGAAGTCTGTATTTTATATTGAATTAAAGGTTAATGCACTTTGGTAGGCTGAAGTCTGTTTACTTTTTTTTTATATATACCTGTATATATATATATATACCTGTATGTATGTATGTATGTGTATATATATATATATATATGTATGTATGTATATGTATGTATGTATGTGTATTCATTCATTTGTTTGTTAATGTAGCTGTTAATGTCTTTATTTATATGTTTGTTTATTTGTTTATAATTTATTTATTTTTGTTGGTTTATTTGTTTATTGTTTATTTATTTGTTTGTTTATGTATTTATGCATTGTATATTTGTTTGTTTATTTATATGTGTATTTATTTATATATTTGTTTGTTTATCTATTTATTATTTATTCATTCATTCATTCATTCATTTGTTTGTTTGTTTATTTAGCAGTTTATTTGTTTATTTATTTATATATATACTTTGTATGTTTATTTATTTGTTTATCATGTATATGTTTATTTGTTTGTTTATGTATTTATGCATTTGTGTGTTTGTTTAAATATATTTATTTAATTATATATTTGTTTNATATATATATATATATATATATATATATATATATATATATACAGGTGACCCCCTACCTACGACTCCATCGACCTACGGCGGCCCGGACCTACGAACGTATCATATTTAATAAAAATATGACATTACTGTATTAAAAAAAAAAAAAATATTTTTTTGTGTTTTAATGTTCTTAATTTCATGTGTACAGCACTTTGTTGCAGCTGTGGTTGTTTTAAAGGCTTTATAAATAATAATTATGATAAAAATGATCATTTCTGATCATTTTTGTCATGATTGCGCAATAATTGTGCAACTTCCGGTCATAACAGGAAGAAGGTCTCCAGTTTTCACGGTCACAAATTAAGGCAGAACACCGGAGGCCATCTTAGGTCAGTCACGGCTGCTTTGAAAGTCTCCAGTTTACAGGGTTACTAGTTAAAGCAGAACACCGGACGCCATCTTAGGTCATAGTTACGGCTGCAGGCAGCCAGGTTTGGAAGACTGGTGACCAGGATGGCTTCATATGGATTAATTACGAGCTGGAAACGTCTCTGTGAACTTTGTGGATGTCTCAGGCAGCTGCAGATTTATCGCTGATCGTGCCAGGCCGCCGCGAGAACACCTCCGGCCTGGCTAGCTCCAGAAGCTAACAAGGGAGCTAACACGGGACGCAGCAGCGGCTTTGACCACCTCCAAGTAAGAAATTATATTTTTATTTAATTTATATTTTTATTACTGTACTGTATTAATTAATTACACTGTGTTAGGTGTGTTAGGATAGGCGAAGTACGTACTGTACAGTACTTGGTACCACAAAAAAAAAAAAAAAATACAGGACATCCCCGAGTGACGAGTGTACGGAAGGTCTGACCTGCGAACAGACGTTCTTAGGTCCCAAACTCGTTCGTAGGTCGGGGGTTCCCTGTATATATATATATATATATATATATATATATATTGAATTATTTGTCTATGATGGACTGGAGACCTGTCCAGGTGTCCCCCACCTCTCACCTCTGGCTGGACATGGACACTAGTGACCCCCATGACTCTTATGCCAGGTACCCACCAAACGCATTTCGGGCAGCGGAAGCGGCCGGTTTACATTGAAAGTCTATGTGGAGACGCGTCGAGGCGCGGCGAATCGTGAAGCGGCGCGTTTTGAGCGTTTTAAGCGGCGCGGCAGCGCGCAGCAGTTCTTTTCCGCGCACGCGACGCGTCCGAAGCAGCCGACGCGTCGAGCAGCCAAAAGTTCAAATATTTGAACTTTGGCTGCTCGACGTTGCTCGCGTCGCAGCAACCAATCGGGAGTGAGTCTGCTATGTGATGACGCAACGACGACGTGACTTTTTTTGGACTTTTTAAACTTACCCCATCGAGCCTCCATGAAGAAACCAGCCTCCGGTAAGAAACTTGGCATTTTTACAGTTGCCGCTGTCCGCTCGAGCGTACGATCACCCCAAACATAAAAAAAGTTTTAATCTCAACAAAAGACTTTTGGAGCTGCAGTTCGGCTCGTAGAAAACCCACTCAAGTAGTAACGAGCTCACGTACAGCTGATTTCATCTGCTCAAAACAAAACAAACCCGACCGGAAAAGGAGCCAGACCTCCTCCCACTGCGCGTCATTAGACGCGTCTTCAGTGTGAACAGATTCTGGTGACAAGCGGCCAATAGGGTGCGGCAAGAGCGTTCTGGATGCTCCAGACGCGTTTGGTGGGTACCCGGCATTAAAGGAAGAAGTGGTTAAAGATGATGGATGGATGAATTATTTGTTCCTAGATTTTTCTTTTATTGTTTTAGAGAAATCCAGGCAACTAAGCTAACCTAATACTGGTAATTTAAGTTACAGAATTTAATGCATTCCTGTATTATTTGTTCCTATTTTTGGTATAAATATCAAATGATGCAAAAAATTTGATACAGTACAGAACCTAAAATTATTGTTTTAAATAAATGTTCCATTTGTTTACATTGTTGTTTATTCTTTTCAGCTCGTCAGTTACAAAACTGAAACTAAATTTATGACCATTTTAATATAAAAATCGTTTCTGAATTGAAAATCGTTTCTGAATCGAAAAATCGATTTTGAATCAAATCGTGACACCAAAAATCGGAATTGAATCGATTCTCCAGACACTGAGAGATTTGCACCCCTAATATACATATATACATATACACACACATATCTATACATATTAGGGCTGGGCGATATATCAATATTTAAAAAATATGATGATTTAAAACGCAATATAAAAAATTCCACTATCACTACACTAATTACACTATATTATCGATATAAAACGATATAGTCTTATACACTTCATAAATATTAAATCCAGTAGTTTTTCTCCCAGTCTGATTTCAGGCTACACACTACCCCTCCTCCTCCTCCCTCACTGACAAACACGCTCCTCCCTGGCTACTTGCTTTAGACCCTATTTACACAGACACGGTGGGGTGAAACATAGTTTTCGTATGTTAATTAGAGGAAAAGATCTGCGTTGAAAAGGACGAATTCTGTGCTTACATGCATCCGCAGTAATCCCCCCCCCCCCGCCCTCCTGAATCTGCTGTATGCCGGGTCATTAAATGATGCTGTGAATTTTGTGCCTTCACCTAATGCACATGCATGCTGCCTTGGCACGTCCATTTCCTGCATGAGTGCAGCTACAGTGTGCGTTCTAAAGACATGATTACCTGCAGTGAGGACTGAACTTGGAAAAAGAACCTTCTCCTACTCTGCTCCTGCTTCCTGGAATATCTTACAAAAAGATCTGAAGCTCTCGACCTTGACTTCTCTAAATGGCTTTAAGAATCTGTTGGAATCCTGGCAAAAAACAATGCAGACATGTTCCTGTTTTTGATTTTCTACATCTGCCTTATAATCTGTCTGTTTTGCTACTTTTGACATCTTTGTTTTAACTTTTTTTTTAAATCTGTATTTCTCTCTTAAGATATTGTTGATTGTCCAAGGAAAATCTACTGTTGCTGTTGTCATCATTCTTTAGTTTATAGCAGGTCTCTTGTAAATGAGTCCTTGAGGCTCAATGGGATTAACATGCCTAAATAAAGGTTGAATGAATTAGCTTTGTGAAATCTTATCAGCACCATCAACAACATTCTTTTGGCATTTTTTGTGTCCTTTCTGGAAGAAAACTGATTGTATAATTTGTACTAATAAAATTGTACAGCTTCTGATGGCTCTTGGATCATTCTTACATAAATATCAAAATATCAAATGTAGCAGAGTAAGTGTCCTCACCACCACGGTGCCCTGGGGCTGGGCGGTGAGCGGCTGCCCTACGGCCACCACCTGCTGATGAGATTCACTGGATGGGCTGATAATCTGCACACTTTGGCCTTGGATAGAGAATGCTGGGGAAAAAATGCATCAAGCCATGTGTTAAGTCTTTTAGAGACACTCTGTAATACAAACAAAGTTTGTAACAAGCCTATAACACAGAAAAAATAAACATTTGCTCAGATGCTAACATCCACTGGGAGTTAAGCTAATTTGCCAAATTTGCTACAAGAAAATATTATGCAAATAAATCTGAGCTGTTTAGAAAACCCTGGCATTTCTAATAGAAAGCAGCAGTGAAATATTGAGGGTTAATGCAATGAAAACAGGACAACAATAACAATGCACCAACAGTTTATGTATTAAACTTATCCAACCATGTAAGATTGCAGAAGAGCCTCTTCGTACAGCACAGCTGCACATGGAGAGAGAACACACACGTTTGTGTCATGATCTGCTGTTTTCCTGTGTGTTAAGAGCTCTGCCACACAGTTTTAGACAACTTATAAATGGTAAATGGAGTGTACAGTACTCCTTTGCTACTTTGTGGTTTGTTTTTTGTGGACTCGCTCAATCACGGTTTTTCAAAATAAGATTGGACATGACACACAATTGGCTGATTGATGGATAAGCTGCAAGATCTGCATGCAATTTTTATTTAAAATAAATTATTTTAAATTAATTAGCACCAGCTGCACCTGTGTCCAGATCCAGAGCTGCAGGAGAAAGCTACTTCTGCAGCATTTCAGATCTGTGAAGTGGAGAAGTGGGCGTGGCAGAGCACTGGCAGGTGTCAGAGAGCAGAGATCATGACATGCTGTGCTCTTTTAGACCGTTTAGATACTAAAATAAACTACTACTTACTACTAGTACTACCCTAATTTACAAACCGGATTCCAAAAAAGTTGGGACACTAAACAAATTGTGAATAAAAACTGAATGCAATGATGTGGAGATGGCAAATGTCAATATTTTATTCATAATAGAACATAGATGGCAGATCAAAAGTTTAATCTGAGTAAATGTAACATTTCGAAGGAAAAATGTTTATTCAAAATTTCACAGTGTCAAAAAATCCCAAAAAAGTTGGGACAAGTAGCAATAAGTGGCTGGAAAATGAAATAGAGCATATAACGAACATCTGGAAGACCAATTAACACTAATTAGGTCAATTGACAACATGACTGGGTATAAAAAGAGCTTCTCAGAGTGTTGGTGTCTAATACGGGCCTCTAACTGTTCAATGATATTGGGCCTTCTTTGTCACACCTTCCTCTTTATGATGCACCAAATGTTCTCTATAGGTGAAAGATCTGGACTGCAGGCTGGACATTTCAGTACCGGATCCTTCTCCAGGGTATATGCAGGAATAATGGAGTTAATTTCAATACCTTTTCAAGACTTTTTAAAGACCTTCCAAAATAAATTCAAGACCTTATCGTCACTTTGTTTTATTAAGCAACAAATCTTTGATTTACAAAACTGCTGTTGTTTTCAATTACTGTAAATCTGTGAATCTCAAACCTACAACAGAACTGAGATACAGTGGAAAGAAAAAAGTTCAAAAGAAGAAACTGAACCACGACTAGGTTTAAGAAAATATAGCTTAGGTTACAAGACTCGTAGCTATTTTAAAGTAACTTGGTTGAACAATGGCGAATAAGAAATAAACACAGTAATCATTACATGTGCCTCAGTTCAGTTGCTTTGCATTCCAGCAACTCTTCAGTTTGCACCAGCTCACTGAATTTTTCTTTACGTCTCCTTCTCGACATTGGACTTGGTGATCAGTTGGGCCATTAAAGAACCTGACTTTCCCTATGCCTGCTCTGACAACTGATCTGCATCTTTTTGCAGAGAATCGCACACCTCTTGTAGAACTTCTCGTTTTTTCAGCTCTTCTAACTCAGCTTCAGCGTTTATGCCCATCTAGGCTACGCTCATCTTTTTTCTACAAAATGTACAATAAGCCTCGCGGTTATTCTCGGCAACAGGCCTCAGCCATTCTTGAAAATCCAGCATCTCCAACCAGGAATCAGAAAACTTGCATTTACCCATTGTTCTCACGGTCTCGCGGCAACTTACTCAAACACACAAGCTCAACTTGGAGATAAAGCAGCCACGCATGTAATACGGAGTCATACAAAGGGCACCAGTTTGATAAACTCTTCGGAAATAACAAAGCGTAAATTGAAAACAATGTATAATAAGCATATTTTTAAGAACATATTTTTAAGATAGACATTTTAAAATATAAATACAAAAAAAGAACAACAACTGAATAAAATGACATTTTAAATGCAGCTTAGCAGTGAGTTGTGCTATTTTTAGAACAGGTCCGAGGGCACCTCAAATGGTCCTTGGGGGCACCCGAGTGCCCGCGGGCACCATGTTGGTGACCCCTGCTTTAGCGTGTTGAGGAGAGCAAGACGTGACGGTGTGTGTGTGTGTGTGTGTGTGTGTGTGTGTGTGTGTGTGGAGTAAAGTGAACGGCAAATTGAAACGTGGCTGTAAGCAAGTCTGTTTGTGCACCTGTTGGCTAGAATTATTATTAAAACAAGAGGATTAACCTTCAGCCACCGTGTGGTTTATGTGCAAGGCGAGCGAGGGAGTTAACCCTGAAGCAGAGACTTCAACCCAGGAGGAAAATCTCCCCTGTGTCTTTTGACCACGGATGAAAGACTGAGCAGGAAAGGTTAACACTAACCCTTTTTAAAAAAAGATCTAATTTTAAAACAACAGTTTAGAGATACTGGCTGTTACAGAGGGCGGAGTTAATGTAAACAGATCTTTGAAGGGCGTGGCCATGACAGCTCATTATCATAAACCAGTCCAAAACGAAAGTTAAAAATGGCAGAATTAAAGAGTCAGAGTCAGAGTCAGAGAGTCTTTATTGTCATTTGCACCGCATGTGGTACATGAGATGAAAACGAGATTATGTACACGAGGTCCCAGTTACATCCAACAACAAATGAAAGAGAAAAACAGTAATAACATCTAGAACTAACTAAGAAAAGCATCAACTAGTAATACACAGCTAACTAAGAAAAGCATCAACTAGTAATACACAGCAGCACGAACATGAGTTTGTATGAGCAGATGGTCACAGATGAACACAGCAACAAGAAAACAGATCAGCATCAGCATGATGTGATATTTTGCAGTGTTTATTTTTTATTTTATTTTTATTTATTCATGAGTCTAACAGCCTCAGGGTAGAAGCTGTTCCTCAGTCTAGTGGTTCTACACTTGATGCTCCTCAACCTCCGTCCTGAGGGGAGTGGGGCAAAGAGTGAGTGTGCTGGGTGAGTGAGGTCTTTCATGATGCAGGTGGCTCTTTTCCTGCATCTGGAGGTGTAAATGTCTGTGATGGTGGGGAGACTGACTCCAACAGACTTCTGTGCAGCCTTCACCACTCTCTGCAGAGCTTTCCTCTCTTCAACTGTGCAGCCTCCATGCCACACGTTGATGCTGGAGCACAGGATGCTCTCCACTGCACACCTGTAGAAGGAGGTGAGGACTGGGCTGCTCAGACCAGCTCGTCTCAGCCGTCTGAGGAAGTAGAGTCTCTGATGACCTTTCTTGATCAGGCTGGTGGTGTTGTTGCTCCAGCTGAGGTTATCATTCATGTGTACACCCAAGTATTTGTAGCTGGAGACCACTTCCACTGCAGACCCACCTATTTTCAGTGGGGCATGGGTGTGTTTGTTCCTTCTGAAGTCCACAATCATCTCCTTTGTCTTCTTCACATTCATGTGAAGATTGTTCTCTTTGCACCAGCTCTCCAGGTGTTCCACCTCCTGTCTGTAGCTGGACTCATCATTGTTTGTAATGCATCCCACCACCGCTGTATCATCTGCAAACTTAACAATATGACAGCCTGGAAGTGTGGCTGTACAATCATATGTGAGCAGAGTGAACAGAAGGGGGCTCAGCACACATCCCTGAGGAGAGCCAGTGCTGAGGGTTATGGTGGAGGAGGAGAAGTTGTGGATCTTCACGGACTGTGGTCTATCTGTTAAGAAGTCTAGTATCCAGTTACAAATAGAGGGGCTTAGTCCAAGTGTAGATAGTTTGTCTATCAGAGTTTGGGGGATCATGGTGTTGAAGGCAGATGTGAAGTCCACAAAGAGCAGACGCACGTATGAGTCTTTCTTATTTTTAAAAAGGGTATAATTGATTATCTAAGAATTATTTTGTGTATTAAATTGAATGAACATTGTCTGGATAGCCCACAGACATACCATAAAAATTTTAAAAACCTATCTGTGGTCCCCTTTAAAACGATACATTCTCTTAGTTTAAACTTTTGATCTGTGATTTGTGTTCTATTCTGAATAAAATATTAGATGTTGGCACCTCCACATCATTGCATTCAGTTTTTATTCACAATTTGTTTTAGTGTCCCAACTTTTTTGGAATCCGGTTTGTAGATCCATCTCATGTACAGTACCACATGAGATGGTATTGACAAGTTTACTTTAACTTGAACTACTTTAATTGAACTTCACAGTTTTTCACTTATCGCATGGGGGGTGGGGGGGTGGTCCCAACCCCTCGTGATAAACGAGGGACTACCGGTACTCCTGTGCACCGTAACACTAACAAGTTGAACAAATATTTAACGTATGTTTAACATATGAGAAACTTATCCAGACCTTGACCTTAGCATATACTGTACATAACTTATACAAGAGTATGACAGAGTTTTTGACTTATATGGAGCTTATTTGCAACATATTATAACTTATGTCAAACTTGTGCACAGCATGTTGTAGCGTATTGTGATGATCACGTAACAAATCTAAATAGGGCAGCTCATTGCACACATTGTCAGTAATTTTGTAGTGATCAACATGCTTTGGAACAAAGCAAACAAAGCTGTGATCAAGGAAGCTGCAGCAGGATTCTCTGTCTCTGTCGGATAGTTGTTGACTCCTGCACTTAGTGGATCCAGTAAGAGTGATAGGTTGCTCGCCTCATCCTTTGTACCCTATACGTATAGCCAAACACCAAAATGATGGCAAATATGCTAGCTGTAAGTTAGGAACAAACTCTAGGGTTGACAGTTATCAGAGTCAGAGAGTCTTTATTGTCATTTGCACCGCATGTGGTACATGTGATGAAAACGAGATTATGTACACGGGGTCCCAGTTACATCCAACAACAAATGCAAGAGAAAAACAGTAATAACATCTAGAACTAACTAAGAAAAACATCAACTAGTAATACACTAAGCTTAATATAGTGGGAATAAACAGCAGCACGAACATGAGTTTGTATGAGCAGATGGTCACAGATGAACACAGATGAACACAGCAACAAGAAAACAGATCAGCATCAGTATGATGTGATATTTTGCAGTGTTTATTTTTTATTTTATTTTTATTTTTATTTATTCATGATTTTTATTTATTCATTATACATTGACTATCTTAATATATGTTGTGAAAAAGTCTGCTATGAGTTGCCAATGTTAAAAGTAGGCTTGTCGTGATAAACAATAAATCAAATAATCGCATGATAAATGAACATTATCAACCTAATTTTCATTTATCGGCTTTATCGTTTCTTTGTCTCTCTCTTTCTGCTGAAGACACTGGATGACAAAAAGCTCAACTCCGGCGCTCTTCACTGACCCCTCCCTTTCTCTTTAAAATCTGTTTTAACTGTCCAAAATCACATTTTTGGATCTGTAAAAGCAGCTAAGCTGAGAAGCTAAGCTACAAGCTAAGCTAACAGGCCGACCTCAGGGGAAAAACCTTCTTATCAAAGCTCCAAAATTCTCGGTTGAAATCTGTGCCTTCATCTAAAAAGTTGTTTTTCTGTGCAAAAAGAAGCTGAGAATTTGTTTACTGATTTTTTAAAATTACCGGTAAAAGCTTTGTGTGAAAAATGCTATGCTAAAAAGCTCAAACCACACTGAGCGTCCGCCATTTTGAGAACCGCAGAAAGGCAGAAGAGACAGCCCATGTCACGTCTCTTGAATATTTTTGACTGACTTCAAATGACGAAAAAAAGAGTTGGGCGGAATATTCAGATGAACTTTAGTGAAGCAAAGGTGATGAACGAATCACACGTACAAATACATAACCGAGGGTCGACCAAATCCTCAGAAAACTTAAAACGTTGTTGCTAAGGCAACAACAACAAAACAAGCAGAAAGCAATGGAGGCGGACTCAGCCGTTAGCTCCCGCTCAACCGTTACAAAGCATCATGGGATACGTAGTCCGCTTTCAGCCTGATACCAACTACAAACGTCAACTAAATCAATGTAGCGAACAGCAACAAAAATATAGTTACTGATATTAAATTATAATATCCTAAATAAATAAGGCCCAAACAATTTCTCAACATCAATATATAGTTACTGATATTAAATTATAATATCCTAAATAACAAGTCCCAAACAAATTCTCAACATCAATATACTGTAGTTACTGATATTAAATTATAATATCCTAAATAACAAGTCCCAAACAAATTCTCAACATCAATATATAGTTACTGACATTAAATTATAATATCCTAAATAACAAGTCCCAAACAAATTCTCAACAACGTCCAAGGGCCTCCCTCCCATTTTTCTTAAAGGGAAACACTGCTCGCTCACTCACTAACCTAGCCTGGTTAAAACCAGACCCTTGTCCTTCACTTTGCTTTGTACTAGGGTCTGGGACTTCTCCCATGGACAACGATTTCTCCGGTAGATTTTTGACCGGACCAATCAGAGAACAGAAGGCGGAGTTTTGTTAGTTTAGCCTGGCGAGGTCCAGGCTGCAGATAAATAGCTCAGAAACCACTCGGTGGATATTTTTTCTGCTACCAGTGTGTAATTATATGGCTCTAATTTACTGACTGTTGGCCTAGATGAAACATTTGAGATAAAATTCGATTTTTTATCATTTATTTTCGTAGCGCACCCGAGGCTGTTTGGAAAATGTCAAACCGAAACAATTTAAATCCAGCAGATTTGACCATTTCGTGAATTGATTTAGGAACTGTTAAGCTCAGGAACACTTCTGATATAACGTCAGCTAAGAAATATATTTTTTCTCAGCAAAGAAATAATAGTTTTTTACCTTGTTTTCTTGAAAATTCCTTCGTGGCGGCAGCCATTTTAACTGACGACGTCAGTCGACGTCGTTCAAAACTCCGCCTTCTGTTCTCTGATTGGTCCGGTCAAAAATCTACCGGAGAAATCGTTGTCTATGGGAGAAGTCCCAGACCCTAGTACGAAGCGAAGTGAAGGACAAGGGTCTGGTTTTAACCAGGCTATCACTAACCATCTATCGGTTCAAACAGTCTTATACTGCCATCCAATTGTAACAAAAGGTACGACACACAAAAATTCACCACCATTTCTTCTTAAATTTGACAATTACTAATTATTGTCAAATTTCAAAAAATATTATTGTTTATAACAATAATTTCTGAGACAATTAATCGCCCAGCAAAGTTTGTTATCGTTACAGGCCTAGTTAGAAGTAAGGTTGGGCATCGGGATAAAGAATCAGCTGGAACCGAGACTTATTGTCCAGTTTTCTCGGAATCGTTTGAAATATTTATTTTCAATTCATACTTTCGATGCCTAGTCCACCAACTGGAAGTAGAAGTCGCCCGCCGAACACCAACGAAGAAGAAGCCGCCCGCTGAAAACTATAGAAGAAGAAGCCACAGAAAGTGTTTGCATACATGGAGTGAGCAGCCGCGGTCGAAAGCGTGGATTAACGTTAATAAAATGACCAGTAAGCTCAGTGCAGCAGTTGCAATAATTTTATATAGTGCAAAGAAGGGTGGAGAAGTAAAAGTGTGGCCCGTCTTTGAAGCGCTCCACCAGAGTATTTTCCCCGCCTCCTCCTCTGGCACAATCAGGTAACTAAAACTGTAAACTGCGTCTCATACCAACATTAAGGCAGCTAACAAGTTATACTCGACTTAAAGCTGTAGGTCAACTCAACAAACACCATGCTAACGTTAGCTCATATTTTTTTCATAGACAAACGACCTGAAATGGCTAATAATGTTAGCCAGGCTCCTTGATGTGCTACTCCATTCACCATATCGGCCAAGGGAAATACGTCGGTGTATCTAATTGAATGAAGAGTGCCACAGAACGTTTACAGCATATTTAAAAAAGGTTGCATCCCTTTTCAGATGTGGAATCACCAACATTTAAGTTAGTTAAGCAATAACAATAGAGCTAAGCTAATTAATAGTCCAACATAAGCTAACGTTACAGTAACAGGGACAGGTTTGTTTATATGTTTGCAGCAACATGGTGAAAACCATCAACCCAAGTACACACCACCTACCATGGACCACTTGTCAAATAAGTTACGGTAATCCCATCTTGTAAAGGTGGAGAAGAGCTGCTCTGCTCTTTAAACAGAAGATGGATGACGTGTCTGGGAGCAGATCCAGAGAGAGATTACTGAGCAGGTGAAATATCATTCATGCACAACTGTCCTTTTCTGCTTTTAAAATCTGAAATCTAAATACTAGTAATGTTCTTTGTGGTCAACAGAGGAAGACCGTGGAGATGATGGGGTCACCATGCAGTCTGAAGAAAGGCCTGAGAATGAGGGAGTGGAGGATGAGGAGGAGAGTGTAAGTGTATGATAGCTGAAATTATATACATTCTCAATCTTAATAATGATTTAATAATCTCTTTTTACTGATAATACTGATGAACCTGTTGTTTGTTTAGGAACCTCCTCCCTGCAGTCTGTCCAGAAAGTCTCTACTGGAGGAGCTTTTTGCTGAGGAAGAGGCACAGAACATAAGGTCACAGCTCCATGTGCATGAAGAGAGGGCTGCAGATGTACCAAGACATCCCACCAGCCGTTCTGTCTGAGGACCCTGCTGCTGGTGGTGGAACAAACACAAGACTTATCCTTTGCTGTCAGATCTTGCATTCTCATATTTGTGTTCAAGCTTCTTCTACACCCAGCAAACATGTTGTCCACTGCAGGAGACACTGTCTGTCCAGAACACTCACACATACTGCCTGAGAAGCATCCATCCATTTTCTTCCACTTATCCGGAATCGGGTCGCGGGGGTAGCAGCCTAAGTAGGGAGGCCCAGACTTCCCTCTCCCCAGCCACTTGGAGCAGCTCCTCTGGGGGAATCCCAAGGCGTTCCCAGGCCAGCCGAGAAACATAGGCTGTGTCTCAATTCAGGGGCTGGGTCCTCATGAGTGCGCATTTGTCGGCCGCATACGTCATTGCCCCGCGCGGAGGACTGTCCCAATTCGAAGACTCCTCCTCATGCGGCCGAGGAATGCGGCCTACTTCCTGCCGAAATCGAAGGATGCATTCGTGAATCCTTCAAGACGGAGGCTATCCCAGAATTCATAGCGCCAGCAGAGATTTCGCGGGGGGTGGGACTTTCTGCGTGCAGAGTCGGGGCTGCTGCCTGTTGTTGAGTCATCAGCTCGTTCTGACAACAACCTCAGCGCGAATATTCATTCAACCTTTATTTAGTCATCTCAAACAACCTCAGCTCGAATATGTCTCATTAAAATGTTACTACAGAAATGACAAAAAAAAATGTGTTAGCTGAATATACAGTATATTAGTGTGTCTGAGTTTACTGTTTTTGAAGAACTGATTACAAATCAGATTACTGTACAGTATTTTACACGTGCGTAGCAAGGATTTTCTGACGGGCAATCTTTTAAAACCCAGAGTGGACCTACAAAATGCAAGTTGTCCAGTAGCACAGTTGGTTAATCAACTTGCGATTGGTGCAGAGATACTTTTCTCGAAGCTGGTTCGAATCTCACTCGGTACGGTTAAAACTTATTTTACGTTTGTCTTTTATTGGATAAAAAAAAAGAAGGAGTTTCACAAACTCCTTCCTTTTAATCTCAGTCCTCATTTTTTTATCCAATAAAAGACAAACGTAAAATAAGCTTTAACCGTACAGAGTGAGATTCGAACCAGCTTCGAGAAAAGTATCTCTGCACCAATCGCAGGTTGATTTACAAACTGAGCTACTGGACAAGTTGCATTACATGGGTCCACTCTGGGTTTTAACATATCGCCCCTCATAAGCTGATTTGTACTCAGTTCTTAGCAAACAGTAAACTCAGAAACACTAATATATATATATGTATTCAGCTAACTAATATATTTTAGCGGCATCCCTTCTCTTTCCACACACACAAAGCGCGCACACAAGAACTTCCCACCCACTTCAAGAGAACGCCCCACCCACTTCAATGCCGGCAAACCTGAAGGCTAGACCGTCCCATTTCAGCAGTTTCGCTCAGCCCACCCGGTCTTGTGAGTGCGTGGCCTACTCGGCCCAGCTAGGCTGGGTCCTCATGAGGACGCAGCCCCTGAATTGAGACACAGCCATAGTCCCTCCAGCGTGTCCTGGGTCTTCCTCTGGGTCTCCTCCCGGTGGGACATGCCCGGAACACCTCACCAGGGAGGCGTCCAGGAGGCATCCTAACCAGATGCCCGAGCCACCTCAACTGGCTCCTCTCGATGTGGAGAAGCAGCGGCTCTACTCCGAGTCCCTCCCGGATGACTGAGCTTCTCACCCTATCTCTAAGGGAGAGTCCAGACACCCTGCGGAGAAAACTCATTTCAGCCGCTTGTATCCGAGATCTTGTTCTTTCGGTCATAACCCAAAGCTCATGACCATAGATGAGGGTGGGAACGTAGATCGATCGGTAAATTGAGAGCTTTGCCTTTCGACTCAGCTCTCTCTTCACCACGACAGACCGGTACAGCGCCCGCTTCACTGCAGATGCTGCACCTATCCGCCTATCGATCTCACGCTCCAGTTTTCCCTCATTCATGAACAAGACCCCGAGATACTTAAACTCCTCCACTTGGGGCAGGACCTCCTCCCCGACCCGGAGAGGCCTGAGAAGCAGATATGATCAATTTCCTCAACAAGAACAGTTTCTGATTTTATACTATACCTGCTGCTAACCTGGACTGGATTGTACAAGTTGTTCTTTTTCATAATAATAATAATAATGTTGGTTGATATTCTGCAGCAGGTTAGCTCATCAGTAACATGGCTCTAGCATCACACACTGGACATGTGGAAATGTGTTTCCATGAGGTTTTCAAACATAAAGCTCTCTTGTAAAAGTGTACTCCTGTACATTCCTAGGGGCGGCCGTGGCGTAGTGGTAATGGCAGTCGTCCCCCGATCGGAAGGTTGGCCGTTCGAATCCCGGTTCCCCACACCATGTGTCGTTGTGTCCTTGGGCAAGACACTTAACCCCGAGTTGCTCCCGGTAGGACTGGAAAGCACCTTGCATGGTAGTCTGCCGCTACTGGTTTATGAATGTGTGTAGCATTCAATGTGTGTAGCACTTTGAGATTCTCACTAATGAAAAGCGCGTTATAAATTGAATTCATCATCATCATCATCCTGTGAAAAGAAAATTCATAACATATTGAAGTTCATAAGTTTGATATTTACTGGTTGAAAATAGCCCTGTGAGAAGTTCTTCATAGTAAATTTAACAAAAATAAAAAGTTCATGAAAAAAAATTATTTCATCCAGAAAGAACTCTGGCTAACTCCTGTAGCTCATTTATTACATGATGGAGTTAAATTCAAAGCAGTCTGCTCCTCAGTTAAATAGTGTTAATTTATAACTTGTTATTTTTATATGAAAGTTTTTGTTAACTTATGATTTTATATGAAAGTTTCTGTTATTATTTTTATATTTGATTGTTTCTGTTCAGTGCCCTGAGATGACTTCTGTTGTGACTTGGCGCTGTACAGTATAAATAAACTGAATTGAATTGACGTGTCTTTTTTTTAACACCGCCTCTAAAAAGAATCGGAATCGAGAATGGATAGGAACTGGAATCGAAATGAAGAATCAGAACCAGAATCGCTCAAATTCAAACGATGCCCAACCCTAGTTAGAAGTATGGTAAGTTGCACATAGGTTAGAAATAAGTTATGCCTATGACACACAATTGCCTAGCTGGTTAAGGGCATGTCATCTTATGAGTAACTTACATGCAACGTGTGAATTTACGCATAACTTCCTTGTTGCATCCTATAACTTGTGCCCAACTTATCAGCAATATGTTGGCATACACTGAAAATTCTGTGCATGTACACATTTGGCTGGCATTGGCGTACAACATCAGCATGCTGGTAACTTATTTATACCAGCATGTTAGACATTATTTTCACAAGCTAACATACTCTGCAGTGTTTCCTACATTACTTACCTTGACAGGACGCTCATCATTTTGCTGA
>JBBPBX010002489.1:73274-90269 GCA_038048925.1 Garcialebias charrua
ATGAGGGAAACGGAGCATTTTAGCTAGCGTGTCTGTATTTTGTGCGCTAGAGCTACGTCAGTGCCAGCAGTTATTGTCAGGGGGTAGGGGTTGTTAGGCAGGGTGGGAAGCCCTGCTTGTATAATAATAGGGGAAACACTGCTCTGACACTACAGTATACTAAACTGTGTGACAGCCTCTGAAAGGTTAGTTGGTTGACAAACGAACATAATTAAAGACAGACTCAATCTTCATCTGAAAAGTCATACCTTTGCTGGACAGGTTGGCAGTGTTGGTACTGAGAACCGTCAGAGCATAATGTGGCGGCAGAGAAGCCTTGCAGATTGCTGTGATAAAGGCATCGCGAGGCGTCACGAGGCCAAGACGACCACAGAGTGTGGCCAAGGACAGCTCGGCTTTTAGGATGTTCTCTGTGGCTGTCTCATCCGTGCTGAAGGCATAAGACAAAAACCAGAAATGTGAAATCTACTGGTGTGAAATGTTCACTTGTTAAAATACTTTCTACATAATAAATTATATTTTAAAGGAAACTAATAAACCAGTCATATCCATAAAATGTTGTGATAAATCTTTATTATAAGATATTCTTAGTAATGAGATTTGTATATAACTTCAAACTAAAAGCCTGCATCATTTACAGTATTGTTGTGTTTATAAGTCATGTTTAAATTGTACACTTGATATTAAAACAATCAAAATGGCCCATTAGTTAACATTTCAGATCAAACCTTCTGAAAGCATTACTAAACTTGTACAGTATTTATTTATTTTTAATTCCTGATCTCTACTTCTGGCCAATTGTACAAATTGTTTGTTCAGTGTATTTAAGAGTGAACATGAAGCTTTGTTATTGTGTGTGATTTTTTTAACCTGGCATCCAGCAGCAGAGACAGGGCAGCCAGAAGTCCACACCAGCTGGCACTGACCATCTCTTCCCATACCACGTGGGACCCTAAAATAGAAAAACAAATGTTTAGTGGAACTTTTGTAGTTTGTTTTATCCACTGCAATTTGAAAAATATAGGGCGAGTAAAAAAATATGTGTATATTTTTTTATGATCTGAAACTAAAAACCAGACAAGTCAAACAATGGCCACTTGAGGGCTCAGAGGACATAGCTGTTTTTTTTTTGTTTTTTTCAGCTGCTCCCTTCTTCAGGGGAGGGGAGCAGATGGTGGAGTTGAGCAGATGGTGGAGTTTTAAGAGCCTTACTCAAGGGCCAAGAGTGGGGCAATTGAGGGTGGAGGCAGGTGAGTGTTTCACCATTCCCACCCACCACATACTGATGTTGGTCCAGGGAGTTGAACTGGTGACCTTCCGATCACAGGCGTTCATTCTCTAACCTCTGCACTATCACTCCCCCATAAAAGAACATAATAACTGTATAGCAATAGAATAAACATTAAAATAAAATAACACCTATATATGTTTCTTTAAATCAAGGGTGTCAAACTTGTTTATGAAAGGGGGCCAAAATTGAAACTTTTTCAAACTAAGGGCAAATTTCAGAAACTACATTAACTTAAATCAGATACCCAACATCTTTTCTTGGTCACAGGTTACTCAACAAGAGTTTGATTGGTCTCATTTGATGTTCTCTGTTGTGCCTTCAACATCATAATCAAAGATTACTGGAAAATTCAAGAGCTAGAAGTACTTTATGTTTCACATATCATCTTGAGGGCCACAGAAAATGTCAACGAGGGCCACATTTGGCCCCTGGGCCTTGAGTTTGACGCATATGCTTTAAATGGACTGTACTTACACAACACCTTTCTATCTTATCAATGTCAATGTCAATGTCAATTTTATTTATATAGCACATAAAAACAACCGAAGTCGACCAAAGTGCTTTACAAAAAAACAGTAAAATGCATCTAGTGCCACTAAACGTAATAAAGCTATCAGTAAATGCAACAACAATAAAATCTGCTCAAAATTTGATCTCACATTCTGTGAGGATCAAATGCCAAGTAAAAGAGATGAGTCTTAAGTGAAGATTTAAAAGTGTCAACAGTCTGAGCGCTCTTTACTTTCTCAGGTAAACTGTTCCACAGTTTTGGAGCAGCAACCGCAAAAGCCCGATCACCTCTGGATTTCATTCTGGATCTGGGGACATCTAAGAGAAACTGGTTGGTAGACCGGAGTGCTCTTACAGGAGTGTAGATATTAATAAGATCACATAAATATGACGGGGCCAGACCTTTTAAGATTTTAAAAACAAGCAATAAAATCTTAAAATCAATTCGATAGCAGACCGGGAGCCAGTGAAGGGATGCCAGGACAGGGGTTATGTGTTCATATTTTTTAGTTGAAGTTAAAAGACGAGCTGCTGCGTTCTGGACAGATTGTAAACGATGCAAAGATGATTTGTCTAAACCAACATACAGTGAATTACAATAGTCCAAGCGAGAAGTAATAAAAGCGTGAATCACCTTTTCAAGGTCTCTGAAAGAGAGACAAGACTTCACCTTGGCAATGAGTCTTAGCTGGAAGAAACCGGATTTAACTACAGCATTTATCTGTTTGTCTAACTTAAAAGCACTGTCAAAAATAACTCCCAGATTCCTGACATTGGAGTGGCTGTATGAAGCCAAGGGGCCAAGAACATTTAGGGTGTTACATTTGCCAAAGCTGATGGCTTCCGTTTTATTTTCATTTAGATTTAGAAAATTAAGTTTTAACCAGATTTTAATGTCATTCAGACAGTCCAGGAGTGGATCCAGTGGAGTGACCCTGTCTGACTCAATTGGAAGATATAACTGTGTATCATCAGCAAAGCAGTGAAAAGGAATGTTGTGTTTTCTAAAAATGGACCCCAAAGGCAACATGTACAAATTAAAAAGCAGTGGACCTAAAATAGACCCTTGAGGGACTCCACAGATCAAAGGAGCTGGAGATGAAGAACAGTTACCTAAATGAACAGAAAAACTTCTGTCAGTCAGGTAGGATCTAAACCAGGATAAAACTGTGCCTTTGATACCGACCACGTGTTCCAGTCGTGACAACAAGATGTTGTGGTCCACGGTATCAAAGGCAGCAGAAAGGTCTAAAAGCACTAAAACAGCAGATCCTCCTGCATCAACAGTTAAAAGAAGGTCATTAAAAACTCTTAAAAGGGCTGTTTCTGTGCTGTGGCCTGATTTAAAACCTGACTGGAATTTTTCACCAATGCTGTTGGCAGTTAAAAACCTCTTAAGTTGATTAAAAACAACTTTCTCTAAAATTTTTGACAGAAAAGGTAGTTTTGAAATGGGTCTATAATTTAAGAGCAGTGCTGTATCGAGGTTCTTCTTCTTTATGAGAGGCTGCACCACAGCATGTTTAAAAGAAGCTGGAACGCAGCCAGATAACAGGGACATGTTAATCATGACAAGAACTAATGGTCCAAGTGTGCTAAAAACTTCTTTGAACAGTCGAGAGGGAACACAGTCCAAAGGTGAATTAGAAGGATGCATGTGATCCACAATGTCCTTTAAAACGATTAAAGTCACTGGTTCAAACTGTTCAAAGGCAGCTGAGGATGGAGGGAATGAGGATGGATCAAGACACTCAAAGCTCTTTACAACACAATCTGTGCCTCATTTACCCATTCATACAACACTCTACTATAAAGACTAGTGCTTTAGATCACATTCATACACCGATGGGACACACATCGGAGGTAATGAGAGGTTCAGTGTCTTGCCCAAGGACACTTCGGCATGTGACTGCTAGTGGAATCGAACCCCCAACTCTCGCACTGGAGGACAACTGCATTAACCACTGAGCCACAGCCTCCCCTCCAATAAACTTTACTTCCAAAGAGTCAGATTTTTATGTATATCTGTGCGGTGGTCCATCTCTTCAGGCTTTCTGAACGTCTTTTCAAAGTTTTCTTCTTAATGTTTTTGTGTTTGGCTGCTTTTTTACAGATTTTTTTGTCCAGTCCTTCTGCCTCCTTACCAGGATAGCATAACCATAAATCAAGAGGTAAATCGATGACTGCCATCATTGATGGATTACAACAGTTAAATTTATTTTTCCATTCATTCAACCTTTACTTCTACAGGTTAGTCTCATTGAGCCTCAAGGACTCATTTAGTCCACAATAACTCGTCTGCTTATCCCATTAAACAAACTCCTGAGGACTCTGCTCAAACATGCGACCTGTTCCTTTCATCATTTAAAAACAAAGTTGACACTATCAGATCTCAGCTACACAACCTCCCTGTTCTCAGTGTGCCATCTACCCGTCTGCATTCTGGGTCCCTGAGCAGCTTTGATGAAGTTGTTCAGAGTGAGGTGGAGTCCATCATCAAGAAAATGAAGCCTTCATGCTGCGCCCTGGATCCTTCCCCCTCGTCTCTCATAAAAACCAATCACTCTGCAATTAGCCCATTAATCACACAAATAATAAATCAGTCTCTACAATCTGGTCATGTTCCACTGCCTCTAAAAACTGCCATCATTAGGCCTCTTCTGAAAAAAATCTAATTTGGATCCCGACATTTTTTCTAATTACCGCCCAATTGACCTTTCGCAAAACCCCGCCCCCAACCGGCCATTGTCCAATCACACGTCACTAGCATCTCCGGCTATGTAAGCTAGGTCCGACATTCTACAAGATGGTGAAGCGATGCGCCTATGGATTGTGTAAATCAGACAGCAGGTATCCCAAGAGTTTGTCTGGTGGAGTCTTGTTTTTTCCCTTCCCAAAGCCGAAAACACAACTGGAACGGTGTCAACAATGGATAAAACAGTGTGGAAGGCCTCACTCCCAGCTTAATGTCTCGAAGATAAACAAGCATTCGTATGTATGCTCAAAGGTAAGACAAACATTCATTGTGACTGTCCTGCTCTAGAAGTAATAATTATAATTTCAAGAAAGGTTATTATTAATATTCATTGTTGTGTATTATTTTGGATATAATTTTTAGAAGATTACCCTCTTACGTTTAGTAAGCTCATTAGCATTAGCTAACTTTAGCGAATGTTTACATTAGTTCACTGTCGGGTCTCGATGCTGTGAACCCTATACGATATCATGTTTAGTCAGTTTCACTACATAAACTTGACTAGCTAATTAACATTTTCTCTTTTAACAAGCATCTTGAATCGTTTTTTTTTATATCTGTCATTTAGCATTTTGTAAATGGAAAGCCCACCCCTGAGTATCCCAACCCAGTAGTTGCATTACAAGTGCAGAACCAGACCAGGGAGCAACTTGGAGGCTGTCGAAAGCCACCCAAACATCGGTATGCCTTCATGCTAGTTATATTATATTTAAAATACACTAGCTACATAACTATGGCTAGTTGCACTTAATGTTACACCACTTTAAAGAGCAGCAGGTAAATAGACAATTAAAAAATACAGTAGTAAATGGGAATTGAATACTTGTATATTGCACTTAAGTCACTGTAAATAAGAACATGTTTACCAACTTGCAGGTTTAATCAATAACAATCATGTACAAAATGTGTATACAGATGCAGTTTCATTGAGCCGAATGCTTCCAGCTCCACATCTTGTGCTGATGATGATGAAGAAGAGAGTCAACAGCATGCTGATGACTATGGTGAGTGAGATGTATATTGTTAATTAGTACTGTTTTAAAATGATTGTAAGGCTGCCCTGGATATCTAAACTCTCTGTATTGTGCTGAATGATGGAATACGCAGAAATAAATTTCTGGCAGTGAATCTCTCTCATTTTATTATAACATTCACTCTGAGAGGCTGAAACAAACAATCATACAACAATGTCGAATGCAATGGAACAAAATCCAAAAGTACTGAAATAACTGATTCATTTCACAGGCATGTTACATAGTAGTCAAAGAAAAATACATCAAGCTTGCTCTTCATTTCTTCCCATTTTGCAACATCAAAGTGTATTCTTTCCAGGTGGTAGTCCTCTTCACATTTAATAAAGAAATCACACCATGACATACCTGTGAGCCCAAGCTGACCCATTATTTGGTAATGGTAGGCATGACACTCTTTTAGTTTATAGGTACCATCTGCCTGCTTGTAAAGGTAGGGGCACTCTGTGAAGCTGTTCTTAGAAGGGCACTTAATTTCTAAAAGCCCATAGCTTGGGCGTTCACTCCCTGCCCTCTCTACCACCTTACGGTCAGGTGATGTACCAAGATGTGGGGCATGGGGATTTACAACAAAACCACATGGATACACTTGATTACCTGTGAGAATAGTGTAATGTATGGCTGCATTGGGCTCTTGTTCTACACCTCTCTTCATGGCCTTTGTTTGTACTGCTGCTGCACTCTTTAAGCTTGTAGCAAGTTTTTCATGGTCGGCTCTTCTAGAGCAGATTCTTTTAAATGAAGTTGATGTGATTCGGGCAGACCTTGCATGGAACCACAAATAGTTTGTGCTCTGTGCTCTAGTTTCCCTTTCCAGAGTGATAGAATCAGCCAATGAAATGCTCAGTTCTGTGTAATGTTGCGTGGCACTCTCATTCAGAGCAGTGCAGAAGCTGGTGGCTTGGTGCGGCAGAGGAAAGTTGGGCAAGTCATCTGGTTGGCTGACAGGAGCTGCTCCAAGATCAATTTGGACAATAAGTGGCAGCTGTAAAAGATGAAAAATATAAATTATCATTAAAATGCAACTTTTTTTCTTTACAGATAGTCCAGAGCAACCCCCAGAGCAGGGGACGGAAGAGGTGCAGGAGATGGAAGAGGAGCAGGGGACGGAGAAGGAAAAGAAATTAGAAGAGGAAAACAACAACATGAAATTGAAATTGACATTACAAGAAACTGAAATACAAAACCTGAAAGCACAAATTGACACACTTAAAAAGAAAAGTCTGACACCTGAACTCCTTGAAAGCAGTAAAATCCCAAAAATGTTTGAATACAGTACTGGCTTTACATACAAACGATTCAACCAACTGTGCACAATATTTGACATCCAAAATGATCCCCACGCCGCTCAAGTAAATGTACCCCTAACATACAAACGTAATGATTGGGACATTAGGGAGATGCCCCTTCGTAGTCAGCTGCTGTTTGTTTTAATTAAACTCCGCAACAACGAAGATCTGAAAAGCCTTGCATTTAGATTTAATATACACATGCAAGCAGCAAGTAATATTTTCAATTCATGGATTCATTATATGTTTGATATTTTGGGTGAATTACCCATTTGGCCTCACAGAGACGTCATTATGCAAAACATGCCTGAAACCTACAAAGCCGACTACCCATCTACATTTGCTATATTAGACTGCACAGAGCTGAAAATAGAAAGGCCAACATCACTGGTGTTACAAAGTCAGAGCTTTTCAAATTACAAAAACACCAACACCCTGAAATCACTCGTTGCCTGTGACCCCCGTGGTGCTGTCATTTTTTCATCTGTTCTCTTCACAGGATCCATGTCTGACAAGGAGATTGTCAGACAGTGTGGAATCATCCCCTTACTAGAGACACTTATAGACAATGGCTATTTGCAAAAAGGGGATGGCGTAATGGCTGATAAGGGTTTTTTGATTGAGGATGAAATTAAAGCAATCGGACTGCAGTTAAACATGCCACCATTTTCGAGGTCCAAGAGGCAAATGCCAGCAGGAGATGTTCTGGAGACAAAGCGTATTGCAAAGCACAGGGTGCACATAGAGCGGGCTATTGCTAAAATAAAAAAGTTCAAGATAGTGTCTGGTAAAATTCCTAACACAAGATTAGGAATCATAAATCACATCTGGTATGTGGTAAGCATGCTTTCAAACTTCCAGCCACACATACTGAAGGGACAGTAGTAGCATCCATTAGTAAATCACATGACTTACACTTAACATGTTTTTTTAATCACCACTGTTAAGCTGTCTGTT
Source organism: Garcialebias charrua (assembly GCA_038048925.1). Lineage (NCBI taxonomy): Eukaryota > Metazoa > Chordata > Actinopteri > Cyprinodontiformes > Rivulidae > Garcialebias > Garcialebias charrua. The sequence goes on from JBBPBX010002489.1 coordinate 81,108, forward strand.
TACATGAGCTGTGGAAGATGCTAGACAAATAAAGATTTCTGGATACTATGTGGCTCAGTCCTCAATGTATTTATGTCTATATTACTGTATCTGTCAGCCTGATGCAAATTATTTTTCTCTTTTTATCACATAAGCAAGCACCTTATTATAATATGTAAATTGCTTTTTTTAATGAAACAACAAACCTGAAGAGATTTGTTTTTTGCACAACATCAAGAAGTGCTACTTGAAGACTGGGTTTCAAATCTGTGCTTCTCACCTGGTGGCTTAGTCCGCACCCCACAGCATACTTCTTGCCTCCAACTTCAACCTCTGGTGCAGAGGCATCTGTGATATAGCTTATGGGTGCATCTGACATCTCCCTCAGTAGACTATATGCTCCTGTACCTAACTCTTTCCTATGAAAAAATAATTTGGAGGTGAGTATTGTCTGATGTCACAGTGCACAGGAATACACTGAACAGTGTGACTAACAATGTTGCTGTAGTATAGGTGAAGAAAAAAAACATACTTATTGTGGATAAAACTGGACATGATGGGTTTCCGCTTGCGGTTCACTTTGGCCTTGGCTACCACCACACTGCTTACAGGTTGTCCATGAATTTTCTTCCCCCTGGCTTTGTGCCACTGCTGGGGCTGGCTTGTGCATGAGATGTCAGCATTTCTTGCACGGCACAGGTCCACGGTGTGCATAAGGCCCACAATATGTGAGCAAAAACCTGGTAACCTGTTTTAAGAAAACAGTAGCATAAGCTCTATTTAATGCTTTTGACAATAATGTAACTAGCTACACCTGCAATCGAAATTATTCAACACCCCAATCATTTTAATGTTTTATCATTTAAAGTTTTTCATTCAATTTTTTCCAAACAGCACAGGGAAAATGGACTAAAATCCGAGACTAGAGGTGTGGAAAGTTTGTCAGCACTTAACAACTCATTTATTGGCAGTTATAAAAGCTAAAGGATGCACCACAAAATACTATGTTTAGGGGTTGATTAATACTGCACACTCAAATGTCTTAAAATACTTCTTTATTTTTATTTAAACTTCAAACTTAGGTAAACTTTTGTTGTCACAATGATTCAAATATGTATCAGTAAAAGCTAGTTCAATGAAGTGTTTTTGTCATCCACACTACTAATGTCTGTTGAGATTGTGGGGGTTGAACATGTTTGATTACAACTACTTACAATAAATGCACGAGTGCTATAATATAATAATAAATAATATATATATTAAATAATATATATAATATATAATAAAAACATATAATCTAAGGTAGATCCATGAACAGAGTAACAAGCTAGCCTCTGCTCTGAATACAGTTACTAGCTTAACTTACCGAGCTAACTTACCGGTATTACTTAATAAATTTGACTTTTACAGTACTTAACTAACAAAAAATAGAACTTGAAAAAGAAAACTTACCCTGCAGTGCAGGAGCAGGACTGGTCCACAAGCGTATTCTGGTTGCATTTGAGGTAAAGGTCATGGGGTTTCTCAGATTTTGCTTGAGACCGGTATGCTTTAGCCTCAAGGATCGTTGTGTCTCCTTCGTAACGTACTGTAATATTTTGAATATATCCCTCCACTGCATATTGTAACCCCTTTTGCCTTGATCTGGAGGATATTGCGCTGGTATTGCTCCAAAATGAGTCACTAACACGCACTGGTATACAAGCTATCCCCGTCATGACGCGCTAACACTCACCGGCTACAGAAAGCTTGACGGGCGTAGCAACAGTAACTAAGGGGGCGGGGCTTCTGCGAAAGGTCAATTTCACACCTCCCTTTTCTGTCTAAAGTGCTAGAAAAAGCTGTTGCTGCTCAGCTGCAGGACCACCTACAGCAACACTCCCTGTATGAGAAGTTCCAGTCTGGATTCAGAGCAGCTCACAGTACTGAGACTGCATTGCTGAGAGTAACAAATGATGTCCTCATGGCTGCTGACACTGGTTCTCCCTCCATCCTCGTCCTCCTTGACCTCACTGCAGCCTTCAACACTGTGGACCATAGTATCCTCCTCCACCGTCTTCATGTGGAGGTCGGTCTCTGCGACACCGTCCTGGACTGGTTCAAATCTTTCCTCTCCAATAGGCTGGAATGTGTTAGTCTTGGCAACGCCACGTCCCAGACAGTCTGTGTCTCCTGTGGTGTCCCTCAGGGGTCGGTTCTGGGGCCCCTGCTGTTTTCCCTTTACATGCTGCCTTTAGGTCAAATTATTAATCAGTTCAACATTTCTTTTCACTGTTATGCCGACGATACACAGCTTTACATCAGGACTGGAGCATCCTCATCTTCCCCATTGTCATCTCCATCTTCACTCACTGCCCTCTCTGCCTGCCTGGAGGAAATAAGGGCATGGATGAATCAGAACTTTCTTCAATTAAACTGCTCCAAGACTGAGGCCATACTGATTGGCACCCCTCACCAGGTACAAACATCTACTATAACAACAATTTCCTTTTCTGGACAAGACATCCCCCTCTCCACCTCTGTTACAAATCTTGGAATAAAAATGGACTCTCATCTTACATTTGAAAATCACATTAAGCTTCTGTTTAAAACTTGCTTCTTCCATCTTCGAAACATCTCCAGACTTCGCCCATCCCTAACTTTTTCCGATGCTGAGAAGCTCGTCCATGCTTTTGTCTCCTCCAGGCTCGACTACTGCAACTCCCTGTTTATTGGAATCCCTGGTAAATACCTTCAGAAGCTTCAATATATTCAAAACAGTGCAGCAAGGATCTTGTTGAGAGTTCGTAAATTTGAACATATTACGCCCATTCTCCATAACCTTCATTGGCTTCCTGTCGCCTACAGAATTCAGTACAAAACTGCTCTCATTACACATCAATGCTTACATGGAGCTTCACCAGATTATCTGAAGGATATTCTTATTCCATACTCATCCACCCGATCTCTGCGGTCACAGAACAGTAATCTCCTTCACATTCCGAGAACCAAATTAAGGACCATGGGAGACCGGGCTTTCAGTGTGGCTGCCCCCGCCTGTGGAACTCTCTTCCTGACTGCCTAAGAGCCCCACAGTCACTGGTTGACTTTAAGAGCGACTTGAAGACTTCTCTTTTTAACCGAGCATACTCTACCTCCTCATGATTCTATCTTTGATCTTAGTTGATACTGTTATTGATTTTACTTGTTTTATCACTTGTTTTATTGACATTTAATTCTGTTGCACTTTGTAGCACTTTGAGATTTTCATTAATGAAAAGTGCGTTATAAATTAAATTCATTATTATTATTATTATTATTATTATTTACAAAAGAGACCTGTTTTAAACAAAGAACAGAGATTGTCAGATTTACCTGCCTTTGAAACTAGCTAGTGCTTGCTCCATTCACTCTCGCCTGAAATGTCTGGATGACATTAAGGCATGGATGGCATCAAATTTCTTAAGTTTTAACGATCAGAAGACTGAAGTCATTGTGTTTAGCTCACCCGCAGCCTCTGATCCTGTCAACCTGGACTCCCTTCAGCCATATCTTAAGCAGTCTGGTAAAAATCTCGGGATGGTTTTAGACTCTGACATCAAGTTTTACAAACAAATCAACTATGTTCTGTAGAAAAGCTTCTTCCAACTAAGACAGGCAGCTAAGCTTAAGCCATTGTTGTCCAGACCTGACCTTGAGAAACTAGTCCATGCCTTTATCACGACCCGATTGGACAGTCTGTAATATGCTGAAGTCAGCCAGGCCTCCATCTCGCGTCTCCAGCTTGTCCAAAATGCTGCTGCTCGGCTCTGAACTGGAACTCGTAGGTTTGAGCATATTACACCAGTTCTGTCCTCCCTTCACTGGCTCCCTGTTCATACTAGATTAGAAATCAAAATTATTTTTTTGACCTATAAATGCCTAAATGGCATCGCACTCCCTTTGAGCTACTGGAACCATATGTTCCCTCATCATCTGATCAGCTGCTTTTGGCAGTTCCAAAAATATGATTGAAGCTCAGAGGAGATCGGGCATTTTCAGTCATGGGCCCCAAACTCTGGAACAACCTGCCCCCAACATTAGGCAGGCCACCTCCCTTCCTGTGCTCAAATCCCTGCAAAAACACATCAGTTTTCTCTGGCATATCACACAGTGTGAGTTGAGTTAGTGTTTTTTGTTCAGTTTTCCTGTTTTAAATGCTTTTTATTAATTCTGGGGTGGCTATGGCTGAATGGTTAGAGCAGTCATCCTCAAATGCAAGAGTTGGGGGTTCGAATCCACCAGCAGTCACATGTTGAAGTGTCCCTGGGCAAGACACTGAACCCCTCATTTCCTCTGATGTGTGTCCCATCAGTGCATGAATGTGATAAAGCTCTGATTAGTCTATTTAGAATGATTTGATCAATTAACTTTGTAGAGATCTAGTAGAGTGCTGTATGAATGGGTAAATGAGGCACAGATTGTAGTGTGAAGCACTTTAAGTATCTTGAAATAAGATAGAAAGACGCTATATTCATTCAACCTTTATTTAGTCAGGTAAATCTTATTGAGCCTCGAGGGCATTTACGAAAGCGACCTGCTACAAACTAAAGAATGATGAACAGCAATGATACAAGTACATTAAACAATAAACAAAAGAAAAAGAAAAAGTAGCAAAAACTAGCAAAAACATTATAAGGTAGATCAAAAAAGGCGTTCAATACAGGATCAACTGGACTTTATTTGTTGCAGAAAACGTTTCGACTTCTGTCCAGAAGTCTTTTTCAATTCTGAATGGAAGCTGTGAGAACGAGAAGTTTTATACAGGCTTACAAGTCACGCACCAACATATGAAATTGGAAACTGAAATAACACCACAAATTAACTAACATGCCCATTCTATTTAAATTGACAAAACGACACATCCCAGCTTAACAAAAGGGGGTTTGTAACACATACATGTAAATTGAAAGATCACACCTTAACAGTAGGAGGTTCCCTTGAGGTCTCTGTTAGAAGACACAAAACTGTATGTAAATTGACAAACAACACCTCCCAAACAACAACAGAGGCTACTCAGAGAACTTTGTTAGTCTAATTTACAGACAAGGCATCCCTGCTCCCATCCAGTGTAAAACGTTTCGGAATCAAATCCAAAACTGAGTTATAGGTAGGGTTGCCAACCGTCCCTTGAAAAACGGAATCGTTCCGTATTTAGAAACAAAAGGACGGGTCCCTTATTGATCTAAAACGGGACGCACTTTGTCCCGTAATATCGTGAGAATCAAAACTATTCTGTCAACGTCAATGGAGTTGATCAATAATGATGCGCTTTTATGTCAATTATTACGGTTAAGAAGCCGCTCTGCTCTGTGACCAATGAGCTGACAGCCTTTTACACACGTGATTGAAACTACAGAATCCGGCTCATCTCATTGGTCCAGTTTTGGCTGTTTACGGAAGACACAGCAGCGACAGCATTTGAAGAAGAAGGCAGCATGGACGCAAGCGGCAAGCATTCAGGTGATTTAAACAGTGAACATAGATCACCTTCGAGCCTGACTACTCCCCCCAGGAAAAAAAAGAAACGGCTGCAAAAATACAGAGTCGAGTGGGAAAAGGAACATGTGTGGCTGGAACGTGTGAATGATAATGACTACAAAGCGAACTGTACTGTCTGCAAGCGTGCTTTTTCTGTAGCCCACGGTGGACAGTGTGATGTGAAACAGCATGCTTCTGCAGTTGGACACATAAGAAACGTGAAAGACAACAAAACCAGGAGAACCCTTGACCAATTTGTTCTGCACCGGGCAACACCAGAGGCAGATATGGTATGTAAAAAAAAAATATATATATATATATATAAAAAAGGGGGGGGGGAGTAAGGATAAGTTTAATGCGTAAAAGTGTGAGCATGAATGTGAGCAGGCCAAAAATGTGATCATAGATCATAGAGGCTAGCCTGTATAAATAAAGGTTGAATGAATGAATGAATATTATTGTAACAAACAAGTAGAATTGAAAAATGAATGCATAAAATATATTTAAAAATAATTATATAAATAAAAAATTAAATTACACAAATTTATAAAGTATTTTTTTATTTTGTCCCTTAATTACAGGTGACTGCTGCAGAAATAGCCCATATATTTCATACTGTGAAGCATGCTTTAAGTTACAATTCAGCTGATTGTGGATTTAAACTGACTCTTCAAACACTGAATGACTCCAGCATTGCCAAGAACTCCACAACATCAGTCAACTTCCACAACTCAGTCAACATCCACAACTCAGTCTTCACAAAATTGAGAGAGGCCAACAGTGACATCCTTCGTGGCAACTGCCATGCACATACTGTATTGTCCATAACACTGTAAAAAAATCTCTGGACAAGCTCTCAGTTGATGTGGAAAATATTGTCCTCAAGATATACAGTTTCTTTTCAACCTCTGCCAAAAGGAGAGAATCCCTGAAAGAGTTCTGTGACTTCTGTGATGTTGAATTCCGTGAAATCCTGCGCCATGTGGTGACAAGATGGCTGTCACTTAACCCTGCAATCGATCGCCTGCTGCAGAACTGGGTCCCTCTTAAGTCATATCTCATCAGCATTGGAGATGAATGTCCAAGCCGCCTGAAAGCATTGCTGAGGTTGACAGAAGATTCTGATGGAGTTGAAGAAGAAGCAGACATTGTGGAAGTCTACCTCCTCTTTTGTAATAATGTGATGTGTCTGTTTGAAGAGGTGGTCAAAAAGCTAGAGAGGAATGTAACCACATCTGTTGACCTCTTTTCCATCATGGACTCTTTTTTGAGAAGGTTAATTCAGAGAAGAGATGATGGGTTCTACGGGTACGGAACAAGACAAAAGCTGCAGCGTCTCTTGCCATCTGAAGCTGGTGTGGCCAGGCAGGACTTTACAGCCTTCTTAAACACTGCCATCAGTTCTGTCCAGAAGTGGTTTGACTTCTCAGAGGAAAACTGGCTCTTTCACCTTCAGCCCCTCTCTCTGGCATCTGGAAAAATATCCTTTGAGGAAGTGGAGAAGATCACTGAAAGTCTTCACCTGGTTGGCAGGTAAAAATTCAATAATTTCCAGTGTAGTGGTGAACCATGTTTAATTATTGATAGTTATAAACAAAAGTGTACAATTGACACGTACAAATAAATACATAATTGTGAATTTACTTTACACTATGCAAACATACAACCTTGTCCATCTTTAAAAAAACACAGTTCATATAGGTAAATTAATAAATACATTTCAAAATGTAGTTTAAATACAATGCTAAATTATAAATATAAACAATACACGTTTTTCCATTTATTTATCACTACATAACCTAGGCTATGTGTCACTAATGAACTTTAACACCTTTTGGCAGGCTGAACATGTCTATGGATGAGCTGTATGAGGAATGTGTGACTGCAAACAGCCTGATAGACCACCTCACCACCTCACCTCAGGAGAAAGAAAGGTGGCAGTCCCAGGGAACAGCAGAGAAGTGGATGCAAGTTCTTCAGGCAGCTGACCTCCCCAACATCCAGGCTGTTGTATCCTTTGTCCTCAGCATCCCATCTTCCACTGGGTTTGTGGAAAGGGTTTTCTCTTTCATGAAAAATAAGTGGACTGATGTGCGAAACAAATGTTCTACTGAACTAATTAGAAGTGAGCTCATTGTCAGTCTAAATTATGAAATGTCTTGCTCAGAGTTTTACTCTTTGGCACTGAAAAACAGAGCATTCCTTGCTGCAGCACGATCTCAGCAGAAATACAAATGGAAAAAATAGGTTGACTCCATAATGTAACGTTCCACTGTTTAGTTTACAAGTTTTTTATTTTTACTACAAGTGGAAAGCCATGGCCTTTGAGGCACAATGTGTTTATGTCTCACACATTACCACACAACACAAAGATTTTAACACTGGACTCTGTGTCATCAAACGGGTTATTCGACTACAGCTACAGTGCAGCTACAGTGTGCGCTCTCAGGACATGATTACCTGCAGTGTTCCGTCAGTGAGGACTGAACTTGGAAAAAGGGCCTTCTCCTACTCCGCTCCTGCTTCATGGAATATCTTACAAAAAGATCTGAAGCTCTCGACCTTGACTTCTCTAAATGGTTTTCAGAATCTGTTGGAATCCTGGCAAAAACCAATGCAGATTTGTTCCTGTCTTTGATTTTATACGTCTACCTTATAATGTTTTGCTAGTTTTTTGATACTTTGTTAAAAAAATAAAAAATAAAATAAAAATCTTTTTTTTTTCTCTCTTTTGTTTTCTATTGTTTGTTTGTTTATTGTTTATTGTTTAAGGAAATTCTACCACTGCTGTTCATTGTTCTTTAGTTTTAGCAGGTCGCTTTCGCAAATGAGCCCATGAGGTTCAAAAGATTTACCTGACTAAATAAAGGTTGAATGAATGAATGAATTCACTAAACTCTCGGTCATGTGCTCATTCAGTTAGCACTACTTCTCATATTTGCACTAATGTTTGTATTACATTACTGCCTATAGTCATACTACTGTTTACATTCACTGTTTACATTTATTACTACTGTTTACATTTATTACTACTGTTTACATTTACACTACTTTTATATCTACACTACTGCTGATACATATACAGTATTCTCTGACTAGCCTTATTTAAGGATGCCCAATGTGCCTTATGTGCCTTACTGCATATGCCACTTTGCCTCTATACCAACATCAACTACCTCATACATATACTGTGTACATTAACTCATATGCTGCTTTGCCACTCTTTGCAAATGTCAATGCTAGAACCTTCAGTTTATTTTATAGATATACTTTTTATACTTTTTATACTACTATGCAAAAACTCAGGACAGTATTACACTTTTATTATTTCATTTTATGCTTATGTTCATTAAATGTTTAGTGTTTTAGTTTTGGTGTAAATTTTCATACTTTTATACTACTATGCAAAAACTCAGGACAGTGTTACACTTTTACTATTTTATGCTTATGTTTATTAAATGTTTTAGTGTTTTAGTGTTTAAATGGTTACTGTTTAAGAAAGATACATAATTCTGTTTAAAGTTATTAAGCAGGACAGAGGTCTGTTTAAGAAAGATACATAATTTTCAAAAGATATGTTTGTTTCTGGCAATTCTATTTGCACTAAAAATAAATGGTTAATTGTGTAATAATTTGTTTATACATATTTTTTATCATTCAAAAACACATATCCAAATGAATTCA
>JBBPBX010002490.1:0-35620 GCA_038048925.1 Garcialebias charrua
AATCAAGCCAAAAATCCTTTACAACACAGACTCTGAGCATATGTCATGATACTGGGTAAGATTATGTGTAACATTATTTAGAAGGTTTGACCAAAATGATTTAAAAAATCATTTATTCACTGGGAGAGGGGAATGATGGTTGGAGCATCAGATGAAGTTCTTTTAGGCAAATCAAATGATCAAAAAACAAACAGATTGCTTTCAGAGTATTTGTCTTAATCCTCATTTTCCTCTTCCTTCCTTATCCTCCATCCTGAAGCCAAACTTTCGTTCCCTCTTGTTCGTGTCTCTTTGTATTCGTTCACTTGGACCTCGTCCTCCATTCCCACGCTGCCCAGAACCACAGAGGGGAGGGACTGGTGCCAAGTTGGCCCAGCTTGAAGGCCGGGGAAAGACAGTTGTATTAAGAGCAAGTGGTTCCGAAAGAGACGAGCGAGGACTGAAAACAGGATCTATAAGATGAGAGGAAGGAGGCTCGCCACGTGACAGATAAGTGACAGAGAGCAAAAGAGGAGTGGAGGCGAGGAGGGGTGCTGAGGGCATCGTTTGATGGATTATCTGGTAAAGTGCAACGCTGCACTGGCGTGCGGTCTTGTTCAGCACCAATCTAATTTAGGAGAAGCGGGCCTCACTGCTGCACACAACAAAAAGGACTGTGTGTGCGTGTAGGGGGAAGGTGATCACATTCTCACACACCAATCCAACTTACTGAACAATGCAGAGAGCCTTTCCTGCTGCCACCCACAGTGAAGTCACTGGAATGGGTGCATTTTAATCTGCCCGATTAAAAAAACATCACAAATAAAAAGAATATTCATTTTTTCCTGACCAATCCTTAGTAATTAAAGCAGAGAATGGTTCGTGAGATTCTGCAGACAAGCTTCAATCAGCAGATTGTTCCAAGAAGTAGCCCAGATCAGTCTGCTGGAGCTCTGACAGCAGGCCTGATGCTTTGTGACAGGAACTTCGTCACAGCACAGTTTATATGTGTGGGTGTAGCCATGGGCGACCAGTTGCGCTGGCACCTCCGGTAAACTTGCTCGTTCCTCATTGCTCAGTCGAGCTCACACTATGTACTTGACTGACAAAATTGATCAAAAGGTTTGCGCCTCATCAGTCAACCATGAAATAAACAGATATGCAGCTCTCCATCTCAGCCACGTACACATACACTCAACAATTGGATTGAAAATGGCTCTCCAGGAGGATATCCTGATGCAGGCTCAATAATCCAGGTAGAAAAATCTTTAAAAAGTTAAGTCTTGTCCTCTGGACATTAGGGTGCTAATGATCCATCGTTAGGCTGATGGTCCTCCTTGATCATGTGAGCAGCTTGTTTTGGCTGTCAGCAGCAAACTGGTTGATCCACTGTGAGAGGGTGCTATTTATAAGACTGAGCTGAATACAGCTCCTCAGACTGAAGAAGTATTTCGGAGGAAAGACGAAGCGTTTCTACACTTTTTTTGTTTTGTTTTTTGATTGTCCAGAGGACCAGACTTAATAACTTTTTTCAGATAGACACTTCAGGAAGAGTTTGCAAGTATCACCTTGGTTCATCCAGTGACGTCCAATCCACAGTCCAGTCAACCGCAGCAGTTTGCTGATGTCAAAACTGGTTGCTCGGCTCATCTCACTTGGAACCAAGGCTGAGGCCGTTCCCAAAACCAAACAGGAATGGGTAATGGAGACACATCTGGCCAATGCTGAGTCGATGTGCACTGAGTAAAGCTGCACCCACGGAGAAGGGGCTTATGTCTCTTGGCTGGCCTGAGGGCACCTTGGGGTCCTCCCAGAAAAGTTAAGAGGTGGCTGGGGAAAGAGATGTTAGGCTTCCCTACTTAAGTTGCTTCCCCCCTCGACCCGCCTCCGGAACAGGCAGAATATGATAGACGAATGGATGAATGCTTACAACAGCATGGCTCTATTGTAGACTAGACCAGGTTCTGAATAGACCTGCCTAAAGTCCAGACCTCTTACCATTTGATGCATCATGAAACAGAAAATATGGCAAAAAAGATTCAGGACTGTTGAAACAGCTAGAATCTTTCATAAGTTGAGAATGTTTATAATAACATTTTCCCAAAACTTCCAGCAGCTGGTCTCAGCTCCTGCAGTAGATGTTTATAGGCTGTTGGTTAAAAAACAGAGAGGATGCTTGCCTTGCACGGACCATCTGTGAATAAAATGTTTTTTGTTTGTTTTTTACAGAAACGACCAAGTTTTACTAGAACTGGGTGCGTATAAAACACATTCACGTTTTTTATAAACATATTTCTTCACTCTGTCACTACCTCCTGACAGACTGATGTTAGCCAGGTAATCTCTGAAAAAAATATATATATATATATTGTCCCCTTGCTTCTCCAGGTGGTAAATAAGCATTTCTAAAAAGAAAAGGTGACACGCCATTTTCCAGCCAATAAAAACAGAGTTTGTAACCAGCCAATAAAAACAGAGCTTGAATTTGAATCAGCCAATAAAAACAGAGCTTGAATTTGAATTTCAGCAGACCATGGGAGAGCAGAGCCATATATGGCTCTGAGGGGGAGGGATCAGAATGCTTTGCCTGTTGAAAATATTTCTAGTGCTGCAGTTCTACAGAAACTGCAGACTGAACCTTAAATGTCAACATATTTGAGTGTGTAGAATTTCTAAAAGAAAACGATCAATCCAAGTCAGAGCTTCTGAGGTATGTCTTAACAACCCTCTTTAGGTTTCCAGATGACATCCAAGATTCAGACAAATACGAAATGATGTAATCGTTTTTAAGATAAATATCATCAGCTCCTGGAAACATGGAGCAATAAAGTATTATATGTGTGCTGTGGTTGAGGTGACGATGAAGAGCTGCATTTAAGAATAAAAAGGGCAGGCAAGGTCTTGATTTATAACCTGCTAATGGGGTTGAGGAAGGAGCAGAGGTGCCATTACGTGGTTATTATCACTTCTGACAGATGGCACAGGAAGAGTTTGGTGGAGCAAAGTTCATTCTTTATTCCCCAGTATGGCAACAGTTAAATAAACTCCGAGTTGTGGTTTATGAGGTCTGTGTTCCGCTCAGATGAGGACATGCTGAGGACAGTGTTGGTTGGTTGTTGGGAATGAAGAAGAGGAGTGAATCAAATTTAAAATGTTTCTAATTACAGGCTTGAGAGAGGAGGGGACTTTAGAAAAAAACAAACTTAAGATAATTAAATGTGTGACTGAAGAGTTTAAACTGGTTTGGGAATACTGGAATTACCACCGTAATCCACCTTTAACTGGTATGTTAATTCTCCGGTGACTCCGTGGCACAATGCTGGTCCAGCTAATCTACTGCAACTCACTTGACTTCATGAAAAATATAAAGTTTTTTATTTTTGTAAACCCAATCACAGAAAAATGTGAAGCAATTTTTCAGTGATCAACACAAAACAACTCCTAGGATTAGATTTTTTCATTCATTCAACCTTTATTTATACAGGCTAGCCTCGTTGAGTCACGGGGACTCATTTACAAGAGGGACCTGTCTCACTCACACCAAACAACCATCCACTCTCTACACCTAGGGTCAATTTAGAGTCACCAATCAGCCTAACAAGCATGTTTTTTGGTCTGTGGGAGGAAACCGGAGTACCCGGAGGAAACCCACGCATGCACGGGGAGAACATGCAAACTCCACCCAGAAAGGCCCCGGACCGGGATTTGAACCGGCAACCTTCTCGCTGAGAGGCAGCAGCTCTACCAGTTGTGCCACCGTGCTGATTATTTGGTATAAGCTTCATTTTGATGTTTATGTTTATTAAATTTGTTCATTTTTTTTTTACAAAAGAAACACAATACATGTACAAGATAATCCCATAAATGATAACGTACAAAATGTAAAAAAATGAAAGGTAGCAGAAAGAAGAATAAATCTTATTATATCTGCCCCTTTTTTCAAACAATCAGATTAAACAATAATAATCTTCCACCAACAGTACAAAATGACTAACTCTTTCTAATTTTCTAACTAATACAATACACATTACGCTATTTCATTTTTTTTTTAACAAATTCATTTTGATCATTTTCTTAAATGTAAACATTGACTTGGCATTTTTAACTACATTCTCCAAGCCATTCCATAATCTAATTCCCTGGATTGAGGTAGAACGTCCCTTCAAACTAGTTCTGAATTGTGGTTTTACAAACATCTCTGTCCCCTTAAGATTATAACAACTTTGTCTTTTAACAAAATGCATTTGGATATTTAAAGGTAATGCATTATTTTGAGCCCTATACATAACTGATAAAATATTATAATCTACCAAATCATGGAACTTCAATAACTTCAGTTGATAAAATAATGTACTTGATGGATGACAGTAATGTTTTCTAGTGATAATTCTTACAGCTCTTTTCTGTAATACAAAAATAGGCTAATTGTTTTACACGCTTTCCCCCAAACATCAATACAATAGATTAAGTGTGGAACAATGATTGTGTTATACAACAAATACAGAGCTTTATCATTCAATAGGTCTCTGACTTTGTACAGTACTGCAATCGATTTNTGTTACCCAGCGTAAAATAGCAAAGACTTTTAAGTTATCATCATCAACCGTGCATAACATCATCAAAAGATTCAGAGAATCTGGAACAATCGCTGTGCGTAAGGGTCAAGGCCGTAAAACTCTACTGGATGCTCGTGATCTCCGGGCCCTTAAACGTCACTGCACCTCAAACAGGAATGCCACTGTCAAGGAAATAACAGAATGGGCTCAGGAATACTTCCAGAAAGCATTGTCAGTGAACACAATCCACCGTGCCATCCGCCGTTGCCAGCTGAAACTCTACAGTGCAAAGAGGAAGCCATTTCTAAGCAAGCTCCACAAGCTCAGACGTTTGCACTGGGCCAGGGGTCATTTAAAATGGAGTGTGGCAAAATGGAAGACTGTTCTGTGGTCAGATGAGTCACGATTTGAAGTTCTTTATGGAACACTGGGACGCCATGTCATCCGGACCAGAGAGGACAAGGATAGCCCAAGTTGTTATCAACGCTCCGTTCAGAAGCCTGCATCACTGATGGTATGGGGTTGCATGAGCGCTTGTGGCATGGGCAGCTTGCATGTCTGGAAAGACACCATTAATGCAGAGAACTATGTTCAGGTTCTAGACCAGGGGTCTGCAATCTGAGGCTCAGGAGCCACATGCGGCTCTTTGGTCCCTTTGCAGCGGCTCTTTCAAGCTTTGATCAAAACTGACATAAAACTGAATTTTATTGGTTCTTATAACAACTGGAAGGGTTAGTTTTAGCAGTTTTCCTACATTACAAGGAGTAAAACATACTTTCACTTTATGCTTTATTTCTTTTAAGTAGGATACCTAATTTTTCTACAGTTAAAAAAATAAATCACATAGGCCTGCATAGTTTATCGTTTTAGTTTTTAGAAACTGGGCAAAACTATATTAATTTTTCCTTCTTTACAAGAATCTTGTCTTTTATTTTATCTTAAAATGTAAAAATATCAGTAAATGTTAAAAATCATTAGACATTTTTAGTTTTATAAAGTCATTCCTGCTGGCCAGAAAAACGTCCTCCAACAAACTTAAAGTGGTCCGTGGGCCACCAGTTGAAAATCCCAGTTGCAGCGGGTGTTGTGGCTCCGGACACGTTTAATTTAGTGAACAAAGGAGCAGAAATGGCTCTTTGGATCGAAAAGGTTGCAGACCCCTGGGCTAGCCTCATTGAGCCACGGGGACTCATTTACAAGAGGGATCTTAATATATTAAGGGAATATTTAAGAACTGTCAGAAAATGAGCGTGACTCTATTTATGTTATGAACTTATAACACAATAGTAATGAGGTGTCTGCAACCTTTACGATCAAAAGAATTTCTGCCCCTTTGTTCACTAAATTAAACGAGTCCGGAGCCACAATACCTGCTACAACTGGGATTCTCAACTGGTGGCCCACGGACCACTCTTAAGTTTGTTGGAGGGAGCTTTTCTGGACAGTATAGGGGTGATTTTATAAAACTAAAAATATCTGATGATTTTTAACATTTATTGATATTTTTACACTAAGACAAGATTCTTGTAAAGAAGGAAAAAAATATATAGTTGTTTGCCCAGTTTCTTAAAACTAAAACAATAAACTGCATTCTTTTGTGATTTTTTATTTATTTTTTATTGTAGAAAAATTATGTATCCTACTTTGAAGAAACAAAGCATAAAGTGAAAGTGAGTATGTTTTACTCCTTGAAATGTTTCTAGTATTCGTATATGGCCATTCCTGGAGTTTAATATCAGCCTGCTTCATCCGATCAGAAACTGGTTCTGATGCGTGTTTGGGGTCATCATCCTGCTGTAACACCCAATTATATTTCCAAATTTCAACCATCTAGTTGTTTGTTAGAGATTAAATTAAAGGAACTGCATGATGCTACCACCACCATGCTTGACAGTTGTTTATGTCATTTGTAGGCCTGAAAGCCTCATTTAGACTCTTCAAAAAGACTTCTTATCACTGTGGCCAAAAGGATGAATCTTTGTCTCATCAAACAATTTGTCCAGAAAGATTTTGGTTTGTTTAACTTGAATTATTTGACTGTAATTGGCTTAGATTCTGGATTTGATAAGGATTCATCTGGATTTGTGGTTTGGACTTTTTAAATGCTTTGATAAAACTTCTGTTGTGAATCGACCTATAAAAATCAACTGAACTGAAATCAGTTGAGGCACAAATCTGAGGTATGTTTTAGAGATTTGCCATAAATTATAAACAGATTAACAAGATAAAGTGTTTTCTTTTTCAAGGTCATGTTTCGTTATATTAACAAGAATAAAATATTTGCCATTCATATTTATTCTTAACAGGATTTAATCCTGTGAGTAGTTTAAAATGAGATCTTTCTTCTTTCTGTAAAAGTTGTGCTTTCAGGGTCAGGACCATGCAGGTTGATGTCCTCCATGATGGAGCAACCAACACAGAGGACCGTCAACACCTGGTTCCTCTTAGAACAAAACTGATGAAGTCTCAGATTAATATCAAAAATCCATTAGGCGCCTTGAGCACACACGTGCTTACGTCACGCGGAAATGGTTATTTAAAGGCTGTCGTCGAATCATTCTATCGCTCGTTCGCATCTGGACTCGAACCGGTTTGGACTATTTGCACTCAGAGTAAAGACTCTGTGAAAAAGACTGGAGAGGATCAGGGGCAGTCCTAGCCTATTTGGCGCCCTGGGCGAGCAACCCCAACGGCGCCGCCCCCGCTAGGTTGCCAGTGGGGGTCCTCTCAGAAAAATTTGAATAAAATAGATGCCATTTCCTGCATTCTGGTGTATTTTAATGGGTTGTTCAACATCTAGTTTTACCTACATATATAAACTATTCAATAATGTATTTAGAGTTAATGGCAGAACAAGAAGTAGCCTGAGACAAACATGTAGCATTAACACATTATGAACATTATTCAAGAATTGTTTCTATAAGAACATTATCAAATATTTTATATGAACAGTAAGATACTAGCAATAACAGCATTGTGAGAGGTGGACAGTTGAACATGGAGGCCTCCACCTCTGTTTAATGATGGACGGTTTCTTTTCACAAAGATGGCCTCCTTTACTCCTCTCTCAAACCATCGTTCCTCTCTATCAAGGAGGAAAGATGACTGAGTTTGTCACAGCTCCTCAGACTGAAGAAGTCTTTTTGATACAGAGAAGAATCTGTCCAGAGGACTACATTTATTGAGCCTGCATCAGGACAATAATCTGTAAAGCATTAGTACATTTTATATGGAAAACACATTTTGACTTAACCAATTAATATATTTTCAATGGTAAAATATGCAGGCTTATTTCATATTACTTTCATACTACTGTATTCCCTTTCATTGCTTTATGTATAATTATCTTACTTTTAATGATAAAAATATAATAAGTCACTACTGTCATTTAGAAAGTTTATATTGGAACTAATGTTTGTTCACACACAGTTAGAACAGCTCACCTGTTCCTTCATACTAACAGGAACGATCCCCTCATCACTCCTGGCTCTAAATCACATTAAAAAATTGTCACAACTCAACACAAATCTCCCCTTTTTACAAACCATTATGATCAATTCAGACCAGTTTTGAATCTAACATCTCAGGGCAATTTTCATAGAGCAGGTCTTCACCAGACTCATTTAATATTATTTAAATTATAAAACAGTATATGTCACAATGCCACACACCACAAAATTCATTGACTTGATAATTAACTTGAACTGTGTTTTGTAGCAAAGTTCAACATCATGTCTCACCTGTTTCATCTCTCTCATTTACAAACTACAGCTGTTTGAGTGAAACATGTGTCAATGTTTGTACATTTAGCTGTGTCTGTTTCCAGAGCCTTTCTCTTTTTAATTCTTCTCTTTTCTGCACCACCCTCCTTTTTCTCCCTTCCCACTGACCGCACGTAGTGTCACCTCCGGGCACGTAACAAAAACGAAAGTAAAAGTGGAGGAGGTGTACTTGCCCGCAGCTGCTGCTGATAAACTGAGGACATGAATAAATTAGGGGTGGGGCGGCCCAGGAGCAGCGCGGTAGTGGTGTTCTGTGTTATATGTTGTTTAAAAACAAAAGTTGTAAAAGACAAATAAAAAAATATATTAAAAAACGAGGCGCAGTGTCTCTCCTTCTTCTTTTTCTTTGCCGCCCCCTGTTGGAGGCCGCCCTGGGTGACTGCCTGTGTCGCCCCTATAAGGGACCGCCTCTGGAGAGGATGACCTTCGATGAGGATCCCTTCTGGAGACGGCCGTTCATGAGCCTGACGGACCCGGCTGGAGGTCAGACAACTTCCATCTGCTTTTATATTTTTATAGAGATGTTGTAACAGTCGTTTTATCGTTCGGTTCCTAGAGATGAGCAGGTATCACCACAAGGGGGCGCCTACTCCCTTTGTTTTCCGTTGTAGTACACTTGTACAAAAAGTACAACTAATTATTCCACATTGTTGAAGAAGATATACAAGTGATGATGAGGGGCAGAGCAGTAAACTAACATTATTTTCCTAATGTTTAGTACTGTGGAGAACTGGCGTTACACGGACGAAGTTAAATAAATAAAGTGTGGAATACTTCGAAATACTTCGAGTGCGTCCTGCTGTTTTGGGAGAGTGGCTAACTATCGCTGCTAACTCCTTCTCCAACCTCTGGCCGCACCGTCACAACGTACGTGAGTTATAACGTCCTGCTTAAACTTGAAGAAAAATCTTTGAAAAACACTAATTTGTAGAAAAAAATAGGGCGACACTGTTGATTCTAGTTAAGGTGAAAAGTTTACATTAATTCATTAAAGCTAAACAGACGAATATTTAACAACGGTTGTGTCTAAAAGTAAAAACATGTAATACAATAAAAAAAATAATCACGATTTTCCCGGAAAAAGTGTAGGATTTAATACCGTTGGCAGGATTTGAAAACACAACAAAAAATTTTGTTTAGTTTTAATGTTTTAATGTTTTTTTGCGTCGAAGTTAGTAAAACAAAATGGCGACAGAGCCAAAATTCATAAAATGCTAAACGAATGTTTACTGTTGCTACGATGGAGATGATGGAATTTTAGAGAGCACAAAGACGCTTCCGTACAGGTACGTCGGTGGAGTGACGTCATCACGCAGCGTAGCGCTGGGAGGCTAATTTTTTTTTTTTTTTTTTTTTAAGGTAGCTTTATTTAACAACACAACAAAACAAGTACAAACAAGTATGGCAATTTACAGTAGTTTGAATATACATAGAAGGCATATTAGAGGCAGACTTAAAAAAAAGAGAACATAAGGGCAGATTAATATAAAATGAAAATAAATAAAATAATATATATACTAATAAATACAAGAGGATAATGATTTAGAATCAACATGTATTGGTGGGCAGTTCTGTCAATATTTCAGTTAGGTATTCATATGTTTCAATGCATTTCAGAGATTTTAAATATAACTGGAATTCAGATAAAAATATGTTAAAGATTGGGGATGATTTTAGCACTCTTTGTTTATGAATAAAGAATTTCGCCAAACAGAATATCACATTACAAGAGAGTTCCATTTTTTTGTTTTTCATTAAAACTCCAAATGTTATCATATCTCTAGAAATAGATTCAGGAAGTATAATTTTGGGTTTGATCCATCTTTCTAAGCAATTCCAAAAGATTTTGGTTTGATTGCATTCATAAAAAATATGGTCTGTTGTTTCTATATCTTTTTCACAGAATGAACATTTATTATCATCAATGTTAAAACGATTTCTTAGTAGCTCTTTGGAGGGGTAAATTGCATTTAAAATTTTAAAATGTGTTTCTTTAGCTTTCGGTTGTATGGGAAGTGTTAAATATAAAGTTCTCAACCTCTCAATAGATTTTCTTTCAAATTTGCAGAGTATGTTATTTTTATTTATTTTCCCAGGGAACAGAGATTCATTTAGACAGTTCCTAATTGTGCAGTTATTGATTTTTTTGTCAGTAAATAATACTCCATTAATAAATAGAGTGGGTAATTGTGGGGTTATAGGATGATATTCCATTATATTTTGAGTCTGATTAATAAATTGTTTTGGTAATGCTTTAAATAGTCTGGTGAATTCAGGTTTTGGGGGAAGGAATTTATGTTTGGCGCAGAATTGTTCATAATTTAGCATACGACCATTAGCATCCATTAAGTGTACAATAGACCAAATGTTCTTCTCCATCCATTCTTTGTAAAATAATGACTTGTTGCGGTATAGTATGAATCTATTATTCCATATAATAGTGGAGTGTGGTGAGTAATTGTGTACATAGAGCATTTTCCAGTATAATAACACTTGTTTATGGAACTCTGATAGTTTAATGGGTAGTTTATGAATATTGAAATCAGCTATAAGTAGCAGTTTTAGACCACCTATCTTGTTAAATATGTAATTGGGGACACAATACCAGAATAATTCAGAATTTTTAATCCAGGATTTCAACCAATTGATCTTAAGGGTTCCATTAAGGCACTCAAAGTCAATTACTTTCAGACCACCATCTTTAATTTCTTTTACCATGTGACCTTTTCTAAGGTAGTGTGGTCTGTTTCTCCAGATAAAGTTCATGTTCATTTGATTGATGGTTTTGATTAGGCTATTTGGGACAGCAGTGCTACAAGTTGAATATATTAATCTTGACAAGCTTTCCATTTTGGATAGGTGAATTCGTCCTAAAATAGAAAGGTCACGTTGGAGCCATAAATTGAGTTTGAATTTACATTCTTTAATTTTTTTTTCAATGGTTAATGTTGATTCTTGGTTTTTAGTTATAATAGTTCCTAGATATTTGATTTCAGATTTGACTGGAATGCCAGAGATTTCCTTTAGGGATGTGTCATGAATAGCTAAAAGTTCACATTTTTTTAAATTTAGCGTTAGCCCTGAGGCCTCTGAGAATAATTTGATTTTTTCGATTACAATTGGAACCTGTTCATGATTTTTTAAGAAAACAGTAGTGTCATCTGCTAACTGGCTAATAATTAATTCTGTACCAAAAACGTTTAATTTCTTAATGTTTGTGGAGTGTTTTAGATATATTGCTAACATTTCTGCAACTAAGATAAAAAGATACGGGGAGATAGGACACCCTTGAGGGATTCCTACATTAATGTTAAATCTTGCTGTGGTGCCTTTAGATAGTATTACACAACTATTAATGTTTTGATATAGACCTCTTATTAAGTTTATAAATTTATCTCCAAATCCAAAATTTTCGAGAACTGAAAATAAAAATTGATGTTCTACAGAGTCGAAGGCTTTATAAAAGTCAAGGAAAAGAATAAAGCCATCATCATTGATCATGTCCCTATATTCAATTAAGTCCTTTACTAGTCTAATATTGTTATGGATTGATCTTCCTTTTAAAAAGCCAGATTGTGATTCTGCAACAATATTTGTGATCCCAGTTTGAAGACGCATGGTGAATATGTAAGTTAGTAGTTTATAATCTGAGTTTCTGAGTGTAATAGGTCTTCTATTTTCAATAATTCTTGGGTCCTTATCTTGTTTTGGGATAGATATAATAACTCCTTGTCTCATTGTCGTAGGTAGAATATCATTTTTAAAAATTTCTGTAAACACTTGATGTAGTAGTATTTTTATGTCTTCCCAAAAATGTTTATAAAAGTTTCCAGTAAGACCGTCTGGACCAGGTGCTTTGTTCAATGATAAGCGATTAACAGCCTTATCAAGTTCTCCTATTGTAATATTGTCATCACAGGTTTGTTTGTAATTATCTTCTATTTTAGGAATAAATGTTTTAATTTGATTAAGGAAGGTGGAAGATTTTTGTGCAGAAAATTTGGAAGTATATAGGTTGTTATAGAATTTAAAGATCTCCGTTGATATTAATTTTTCATTGTTGGTTTCTATATCATTTATTATTAAAGATTTGATAGAGTTGTGTTGTTGCCTTCTTTTTTCCAAGTTACAGAAGTAGGCAGTGTTTTTTTCTCCCTCCTCAATCCATCTCGCTCTTGATCTAATAAACGCTCCTTGGGTCCTTTGGATATACATTTCATCTAGTTTAGATTGGAGGTTTAGCATTTGTTGTTTGTCTTCTACTGAGGGATTAATCTTATTACAATATATATTTAGTTGTTGTATAATATCAAGTTCTTTTTCGCTGGGAGGCTAATTGTAGCCAGCTAGCTCCAAGACCTTTGTTGTAGCATTTTGCTAAGTCTCTTATTTAAAGCTGCACTATGTAACTTTGTAATGCAGTCTGTAACTTTTCTAACAATATATTTTTAACATATTTCTTCACTCTGTCACTATCTACTGACAGACTGATGTTAGACAAAGTAATCTCTGAAAAAAACTATAGTCCCCTTGCTTCTCTATCAGCATTTATAAAAACACTAAAAACACAGAGTGACCCGCCATTAACCAGCCAATAAAAACAGAGCTTGAATTTGAATTTCAGCAGGGCCAGGGGGAGCAGAGCCATATATGGCTCTGAGGGGAAGGGATCAGAATGCTTTGCCTGTTGAAATTTTTTCTAAGTTCTGCACTCTACAGAAAGTTACACATAGCACCTTTAAGATGGTGTACGTTTCTGTACACAAGACACAAAGTGCTTTTATTTGTAGATAAGAAAAGTCATTTTAATAACTGCTGCTGTTTATTATTATCAACATTTAAGCTGGCCGCATATTACCGTTTCTATGGGTCTACAAACAGCTGTTCTAAGTTTAAACCGTTTTTTATTATTCATGCTACCTAAGGCTGCAGTATGAAATTAATATGTTGTATAATATTTTATGCAAATGGAACTGCCATAGTCATTTCAGTGCTGCCTGTGATTTAAAATGTTTCTCTGTGAAAACTTTAAAGTTCAATGGTAAATCATTTTTACAACATAAACAGACAAAAAGGTTTGTGAACTACACAAGTTGTACACATGTTGGGTGTTAATGAGCTGTTTGTGTATAAACATTTGCTCTTGTTATCTAAAAGCTTCCCTTGCTAATTGAACAGTTTAAAGTGTCCATTAAAATCTGAAGAACATATGAAATGATTTAATAATTGCAGTGGTGAGCATTGAGGAGCAGAGATGGTTCAATAAAGTAGATAATAAAATGTAAAGAAAACAGTTTCTAACTTGGGTTTTAAAATGGACAGTGGTTTTAAATTAGATTCCCTGATTGCAGCGGTGGTCAAGACCAGTTTTTATCACCTCAGACAGCTAAGGTAAAGCCCATCCTCACAAAGCAGCAGCTGGAAACAGTAATCCATGCCTTTGTCGCATCTGGGCTGGATTACTGTAACGCGCCTCTTTACCTTGGCGTCAGCCAGTCCTCCCTCAGACGTCTCCAGTTGGTCCAGAACGCTGCTGCTCGGCTTCTAACTGGAGTTCATAAGAGGGAGCACATCACCCCCACTCTGGCTTCACTCCACTGGCTGCCTGTTCATTTTAGAGTTCATTTTAAGATTATTTTATTTGTTTTTAAAAGTTTAAATGGTCTTGCCCCGTCCTACCTCTCTGTGCTGCTTCACCCATACTCTCCTGTTCGGTGCCTCAGCTCCTGGAGGTGCCGAGGTCCAAACGGAGGCTCAGAGGGGACAGAGCTTTTTCTGTAGCTGCTCTAAAACTGTGGAACGATGTTACTCTTCCCATCAGATGAGCTCCTTCACTGTCCAGTTTTAAAACTCTTCTAAAAACACTTTTCTACTCCCTGGATTTTAGCACAGACTGAATTTTGCTCTGCACTGTTGTCATTGTTTTATTGATTTTAATGTTTGAACAACTGTTTTATTTTTTGTGTTTAAATGTTCTTGATTTTATATGTACAGCACTTTGTTGCAGCTGTGGTTGTTTTAAAGGGCTTTATAAATAAAGTATTATCATTACAGTATTATTATTAATAACACATCAGAGGTTTTGCTCCTGCAGCTTCACATAGTAAATGATGTCACTTCTCTGATGATTGTAGCTGATTGTTCTCGTCTCGTGATCAATGTTCTGATCTCAAGTGAATTTGATTTCCCATCAGATGACCCACAACACCCAGTCCGCTTTCCACTGTCTGATCCTGAGGCCCATCCTGGTCCTGCTGGGGCTCCTGCTGGGACTGGGGCTGCGCTGCTGCTTCCCGGACGTTGGGCCTCTTCTCCAGAAAGAGGAGCAGGGAGGCCTGCTGCTCCGAGCAGGTTAGTGGGAAGAGGCAGAAGATGAATGAAGGGAGGAACTGTCATGAACGGCTGCTTCTGTGAAGAACGGGCGGTGGACTCACGAGGTAGCTTGGCGAACTCAGCTTTATTGAACATAGCAGGACATGTTAACGTCTCGTGTCATGCTCGGTTCACAACTAAACACACACACTGCGCATGTCTACACTAGCTACAGCAACCCAACTGGGACATACACACATCTCCCCCTTTTAGCAGGAAACACATGTTTCTAAACTCCCTTGTATATAACATCCGAACACTAGGACGTTGGGGTAGACTGCCCTCGGTCCACAGCAATGTAGGGATTATTCTGCCCTCGATAGTTGCTGTTCCTATTAATTCGGTGAACAACTAAACATTTTCCCAGTTACTATTTACCCACACCTCAGAACTCTATGTTTCACACTTATACCTACAAACTACACAGGTCTATGTTTCACACTTATACATACAAACTACTGTACACAGGTCAACTTCACTTTATCCTTTTTTTTGTTGTCATTAAGTGTCTCGGTACCTCAGAGGAATTCTGATTACCCTTCCCCTGGAAGTCACCTGTGACCCTTGTGGAGTTGAGCGCTCCACCTCTGGACCCATGTGTCTCTGCTCAGGAGTTCTGGTCATAGAATCAACACCGTCTTCAGGTGGAAAGCTACTGTTCAGTGTCACTGGAGAATCAGGTGGTTGTAGCTGATCTGGTTGATCTGTGGGAAGTGGGACAGCTTGCAGATGTCTCCGGTTCCGTCTTAATACAGCTCCATTCTCCGTTTCCACCATATACGACCTTGGCTCATGGCATTTGCCGATGACCTTTGCTGGGGTTTTCCAACTCTTTTCACCATCCAGTTTTATCCTGACGTCTTGTCCCGGTTGTAGTGCAGGAAGTGGTTGTGCAGAATGATGGCGATCATGGAAGAACCTGTAGGTTTCCTTTGTCTGTCTGTCCTTTTGTTGAATCTCATGTCTGTCCACTGGAGCAGCTTTCAACTTGCTCTCCAGCATTGGAAGTGTGGTTCTGATTTCTCTTCCCGTCATCAGTAGTGCAGGGCTCACACCTGTAGCAGCACTAGGTGTTGCTCTGTAGCACATCAGGGCCAGATGGGGGTCAGGCTGCTTCAAAATGTTCTTTGCAGTCTGAACCGCTCGTTCGGCAGCACCGTTCGCCTGAGGGTAGTGGGGGCTGGAAGTTGCGTGCACAAATCCATACTCTCTGGAAAAGTCCTGGAAGTCACTGGATGTAAATTGAGTTGCATTATCACTCACCAGTTCCAGTGGAATTCCCCACCTCACGAACATGCTCTTGAGTCGACTTATGACTTCACGACTCGATGTGGAAGACAAACGAACTATTTCAATGTCTCTGGAATAATAGTCCGTTACAATGAGATAATTCTTACTCTCATGCTCGCACAGATCTGCTGCTATGCGCTGCCAGGGGCCCCCTGGTAGAGTAGAAGTCAGGAGAGGTTCGTGCCTCTGTGTTGGTTTGTGTTCAATGCAGAATTTACATGTTGACACAGTCTGTTTAATCTCAGCACTGATGCCCGGCCACCACACTGCCATCCTGGCGCGTGCCCGGCACCGTGTTAGTCCTTGATGTCCTTTGTGTATCTCTGACAGCACCTCAGCTCTCTGCGCAGAAGGAATGACCAGCCGGTCCTCGAATAACACCAAACCATCAGCTTCTGAGAGATGTGCTCGTGCTGAATGGTAACGATGAAGAGATGAGTTCATCGCTGTTCTTGGCGGCCATCCGTTCCTGATGAACTTTATAATCTGCTGCAGTTCGTGATCGTGCTGAGTTGCCTCACGGATCCTTGAGAGTCTTTGGGATGAGACTGGTGCATTCACCATAACTGATTCAACATGTGCTTGTACAATGTGATCTGTAGTCTCATCACTCACATGTCTCTGTGGCCTCCTGGATAGGGTGTCGGCTACTACCAACTGTTTGCCTGGAACGTGCTCTGCTTCCACGTTGAATCTTAAAAGCCGCATCAGGAGTCTCTGGCACCTTGGAGGGGCTTTGTCCAGGTCATAAGTGTTTATGAGTGGTACAAGTGGTTTGTGGTCTGTTTGCAGAACGAAACTGTCCATTCCCTGAACGTAGCGTGCAAATCGCTCACACGCCCACACACCTGCTAAACACTCCTTTTCGATTTGAGAGTATCTTCTCTCTGCATCAGACAGCGTGCGGGAGCAGAATGCCACGGGCTTTAATCCATCCTCGTGTTCTTGTAGTAGAGCTGCTCCTAAGCCGTAGCTGCTTGCATCTGCGCTGATAACAGTTTTTCTACTTGCATCATAATATGCAAGAGCTGGGGCTGACACCAACATGGCTTTAACAGCTTTAAACGCCTGTTCTTGTGTGTCGTCCCATACCCACTTGTTCTCTCGTCGTAGCAGACTGGTGATCGGGTGTAGCTTGGTGGAGAGGTCTGGCAGGAATCTCCCCACATAGTTAATCAGGCCCAGGACCTGACGGAGCTCCTCCACATTTGTGGGACTCTGCATCTTTGTGATGGCTTCCACTTTCGTCGGGTCTGGTTTTATTCCTTCACCGCTGATGATGTGACCAAAGTAACGAGTTTCTGCTTTGCTGAAATGACACTTTGCTTTGTTCAGCTTCAAGCCGCTGTTTTTGATGGTTTTCAAAACTGCATTCAGGTGGTTGTCATGTTCCTCTTTAGTCTGTCCATAAACAAGAATGTCATCCATGACTACGACAACACCTTCATGGTCACTTAACAGTGTGGACAACTGTCTTTGAAAGATTTCTGGAGCTGACGTGATTCCAAATGGTAGCCGCTTATAACAGAATCTACCACTGGGGGTTATAAATGTTGTCAGTTTTCTGCTCTCTGCATCCAGAGGGATCTGCCAGAAACCACATGACGCGTCTAAGGTTGAAAACACCTTAGCTCCTGCCAGCTTTGGGGCAATGTCCTCCAAAGTTGGTAAAATGTAACGCTCTCTTTTCACTGCTTTGTTTAAGCGTTTTAGATCCACACAAATTCTTACTTGGCCACTGTTTTTCTTTTCAACAGGAACCATTGGGGCGCACCAATCAGTAGGCTCAGTAACCTCTTCTATGACGTCCAAATCTAGCATTCTTTTCAGTTCTGCCTCAACCTTAGAAAGGAGAGGAAATGGGACACGTCATGGCATTGTCAGGCTGTAGGGCTCTGCATCTGCTCTCAGTTCTATTTTTACCGCATTTTAGCAGGCCTATTTCTCCAAAAACATCCTCTAAGAGGTCTGTATTAATATTATTAATTCTCCTGACTAAACCCATCTTCCTAGCTACACTACCTCCCAACAGGTTATGAGCATAGGGTCCCTTTATGACTGTGACCCAGTCTCTGGGTGTCTCTTTTAAATGGAAATGTTCCGACAGGCGTAGATAATGTTCTGCAGGACTTTTTGGTGTGGTGCCAGTCATCCTTCCTGCACATAAATGCATCAAAAACTAAAGTGATGAGCATAGACTTCCGGAAGTCCTCTGCCCCTCTCCCTCCTGTTACCATAAATGGTCAGGTAGTGGAAGAGGTGAAACAATACAAATATCTGGGTGTAATGATGGACAATAAATTGACATTTGAGTCCCAGTCAGATGCAATCTGTCGGAAAGCCCACCAAAGGATGCATTTCCTCAGGAAGCTAAGGAGTTTAAATATTGATTGCATTTTTATGAAAATGTTTTACAGCTGTTTTATTGAATCTGTTCTCACTTTTTCATTTCTCTGCTGGTTTGGGATGTTGAACTTGAAAAACCGTAATCGCTTACAAGGTGTCATCAAAGAATGCGGGAAAATAATAGGGACTCAAATGAACAACATCATGGATCTATTTAAATCAAGATCTACATCAAAAGCTAAAAAAAAATTGGCAGATCCCACTCACCCTCTACATGCCCAATTCAATCTTCTGCCTTCAGGCAGAAGATATGGCCTGCCCAAATGCAGAACGAACATTCATCCCCTCAGCTATTGGATTTTTAAACAAAAACTAGGTTTTAAGACTTATCTCCTTTTACATATTTTGATCTTGGAAATCTTAACTTCATGTTTTTAAGGATGAATATGCTGGTGAAGATTCTCAGTCGTCCAGGACATGATAAAATCAAAAAAGGCCTTCAATACAGGATCAACTGGACTTTATTTGTTGCAGAAAACGTTTCGACTTCTGTCCAGAAGTCTTTTTCAATTCTGAATGAATGTAAGCTGTGAGAACGAGAAGTTTTATACAGGCTGACAAGCCACGCACCAACGTTTTCTGCAACAAATAAAGTCTAGTTGATCCTGTATTGAACGCCTTTTTTGATTTTAAGGATGAATGGTTTGCTTTTATTATGTTGTACCTTTTTAGTAATGTTTTTATGTATTCTGTTTTGATGGTACTTTTTATTCTGTTTTATAGCTATATGAATGCACTGGCTGTCTCACCACCTCTACCTGTTGTAGATGAATTGCCCCTTGGGGACCTAATAAAGTGAACTTGAACTTGAATCTGTATCTCTGTCCTTTATACTGACTTGTGGCCATAAACTTGCCCACACAGTGGACTTCACCTCCTGGGCTGGTGACCAGTGGCATTTTAGCTTCTGTGACTAATCTTGGGCTATTTAGCAGTCTATTAAATGTAGTCAGCGACATCACTGTTATGTCTGCACCTGTCGATTTTAAATCTGACCATACAGCCATTTACATGTATAGGTAATTCTTCAAGCCACTCACTTTCTGAATCTGGCTGTTCTATTATAGCTGGTTTAACATTAGTTACTGCTCCAAGAAAAATCATGTCGTCACTCTCTGCTGAATTGTTAGAAACTAGTCACCTCTTTCAGCATTTTTGATTTGCAGACTATTTCAAAATGTCCCAATTTATTGCATTTATGGCACCTCTTGTTCTTTGCTGGCATGGCTGCGTTTTTCCATGTTGTCTATTACAGCGTGAACATGTGAAGGGGTCTTTGGGCTCACTGGGCTCCGGTTTTCACCGCCATCTTGCGTCGTTGTCGCTCTTTGAAGTTTTAAAATGGCGTCCCCCTTGACTCATTGGCTGCGTCTCAATTCAGGGGCTGCGTCCTCATGAGGACCCAGCCTAGCTGGGCTGAGTAGGCCACGCACTCACAAGACCGGGTGGGCTGAGCGAAACTGCTGAAATGGACGGTCTAGCCTTCAGGTTTGCCGGCCTTGAAGTGGATGGGGCGTTCTCTTGAAGTGGGCGTGCTTGGTGTGTGTGGAAAGAGAAGGGACGCCGATAAAATATATTAGTTAGCTGAATACATGTATATATATTAGTGTTTCTGAGTTTACTGTTTGTTAAGAACTGGTTACAAATCAGCTTATAAGGGGCGATCTGTTAAAACCCAAAGTGGACCTACAAAAAGCAAGTTGTCCAGTAGCTCAATTGGTTAATCAACCTGTGGTTGGCACAGAGATACTTTTCTCGAAGCTGGTTCGAATCTCACTCGGTACGGTTAAAACTTATTTTACGTTTGTCTTTTATTGGATAAAAAAATGAGGACTGAGATTAAAAGGAAGGAGTTTGTGAAACTCCTTCTTTTTTTTTATCCAATAAAAGACAAACGTAAAATAAGTTTTAACCGTACCGAGTGAGATTCGAACCAGCTTCGAGAAAAGTATCTCTGCGCCAACCGCAGGTTGATTAACCAATTGAGCTACTGGACAACTTGCATTTTGTAGGTCCACTCTGGGTTTTAAAAGATTGCCCCTCAGAAAATCCTTGCTACGCACGTGTAAAATAATCTGATTTGTAATCAGTTCTTCAAAAACAGTAAACTCAGAAACACTAATATACTGTATATTCAGCTAACACATTTTTTTTAGTCATTTCTGTAGTAAAATTTTAATGAGATATATTCGAGCTGAGGTTGTTTGAGATGACTAAATAAAGGTTGAATGAATATTCGCGCTGAGGTTGTTGTCAGAACGAGCTGATGACTCAACAACACGCAGCAGCCCCGACCCTGCACGCAGAAAGTCCCCCCCCGCGAAATCTCTGCTGGCGCTATGAATTCTGGGATAGCCTCCGTCTTGAAGGTTCCACGGATGCACCCTTCGATTTCGGCAGGAAGTAGGCCGCATTCCTCGGCCGCATGAGGAGGAGTCTTCGAATTGGGACAGTCCTCCGCGCGGAGCAATGACGTATGCGGCCGACAAATGCGCACTCATGAGGATGCAGCCCCTGAATTGAGGCAGCCATTGCGTCGACCATGTGCTCGACACGCAAGCAAGCACTCTGCTGCTTTATTTGTTCATTTTGCCTTGCTATCTAAATAGCTCATTCCAGCGTGAGGTCTGCCTCCAACTGCAATTTTTCAGAAATACTGCCATCCAGTATTCCAATCACAATTCTGTCTCGAATGTGTTCATCTTTTGTGCCTCCAAACTCATAGTTTTGTGCTAGTTCATATAAGCTTCTGACGAATGCTTCAACAGGCTCTCTGGCTTTCTGCACTCTTTTATGAAAGCAAGCTCTGTCATGAATAACATTTCTTCTTGGCACAAAATGGTCGCTGAATTTCGCCATTACCGTCGTGTAATCTAGCTCAGGATGCATCTCCTCGATTTCTTCAAATTCATCAGCCGCCACATTTACTCTCTTGTACACAAACGAGTCCTAAATAGCCTCTGCCTCTCTTCCCAGGGCATACAGAAGCGTGTTGACTTGTACCTCTCCGCTCTCTCTGTCCAGCTTTGACGCTATTCTGGAGCGATCAAAGCGACGACGCCACATCGGCCATTCTGCCGGGCGCGAGAAGTCGAAGGGTTCCGGTGGACCGAACTTTGCCATTTAACTCAGTAACTCACTCAGTAAGGCGTCCTGTCGGCCACTTCTGACACCATGTCATGAACGGCTGCTTCTGTGAAGAACGGGCGGTGGACTCACGAGGTAGCTTGGCAAACTCAGCTTTATTGAACAGCTAAAAGCAGGACATGTTAACGTCTCGTGTCAGGCTCAGTTCACAACTAAACACACACACTGCGCATGCTCAGTCTACACTGGCTACGGCAACCCAACTGGGACATATCACCACAGGAACGAACATCTTTCTCTCCCCTCAGGTTCTCTGCTGCCACTAAGGATGACGTCACCGTGGTCCAAGAATCTTTCCAGAGGCTGTTCTCCTGGGAGGAGGAGGAGGAGGAGATGGAGGAACTCTTGGACAAGAAAGATAAGAACCTTTTGTTTGGAAATACTGTATGTATAGCTTTAAAGTCTATCTCATGTGAAACATACACCTTTCAAATATTGATTCTTTATTTTATTCTTTATTTTTCAGAGTCAGAGTCAGAGAGTCTTTATTGTCAGTTGCACCGCATGTGGTACATGTGATGAAAACGAGATTATGTACACAGGGTCCCAGTTACATCCAACAACAAATGCAAGAGAAAAACAGTAATAACATCTAGGATTAACTAAGAAAAAAACATCAACTAGAAATACACTAAGCCCTAATGTAGTAGGAAAACATCATTATAAACAGCAGCACGAACATGAGTCTGTATGAGCAGATGGTCACATTTACATTTACATTTATTCATTTTAAATTAAAACACAAAACAGATTCACATACTATATGAAAACAAAAAACATAAAATGAAAGGCAGCAGAAAGAAGAAAAAATCTTGTAATATATCTGCCCCTTTTTTAAAACAATCAATTGAAACAATCAATTCAAACAATAATAATCTATAAATAACGGAACAAAATTATTTGAAATTTTCATTTTCTAATACATTACACACTAAACTAATTCATGTGTTTTTTTTTTTAACAATTCGGTTTTGATCATTCTTTTAAACATAAACATTGATTTGGCTTTTTTTACATCATTCTCCAAACCATTCCACAATCCAATTCCCTGGATTGAAGTAGACAGTCCCTTTAAACTGGTTCTGTACTGTGATTTTACAAATATCTCTGTTCCCTTAAGATTGTAACAACTTTTTCTTTGAACAAAATGCATTTGAATGTTTGAAGGTAGTGTGTTGTTCTGAGCTCTGTACATAACTAACAAAATATTATAATCCACCAAATCATAAAACTTCAGTAATTTCAGTTGATAAAATAATACACTTGATGGATGACAGTAATGCTTTCTTGTGATAATTCTTACAGCTCTTTTCTGTAAAATAAAAATAGGCTTTGTAATAGTTTTACATGCTTTTCTCCAAACATCAACACAATTAATTAAATATGGAACAATGATTGTGTTATACAACAAATACATAGCTTTATCATTTAATAAATCCTTGACTTTGTACACTACTACTGTATTTAGATATTTTATTTTTACAGAATGTATGTGTTGTTTCCACTTCAGTTTGTCATCAATAATAACACCCAAAAGCTTCACCTCACTCACTCTACAGATCTCAACACAATCAATTTTAAATGGAACATCAACAGTTTTCTTTTTATTACTAAATATCATATAATTAGTTTTATCTAGGTTTAATGATAACTTGTTTAATTTAAACCAAGTCAGTCCATGGCACCCTGCGTGCATGTATGTATTCTTGGCACCTGCGTGTATGTATGCGTCCATCGGTCCTTGGCACCCTGTGTGTATGTATGTATGCATCTGTCAGTCCTTGGCACCCTGGTTGTATGTATGCATCCGTCAGTTCTTGGCACCCTGCGTGTATGTATGCATCCGTCAGTCCTTGGCAACCTGCGTGTATGTATGCATCCGTCAGTCCTTGGCAACCTGCGTGTATGTATGCATCCGTCAGTCCTTGGCAACCTGCGTGTATGTATGCATCCGTCAGTCCTTGGCAACCTGCGTGTATGTATGCAACCGTCAGTCCTTGGCACCCTGCATGCATGTACGGTATGCATCCTTGGCAACCTGCGTGTATGTATGTATGCGTCCGTCGGTCCTTGGCACCCTGCGTGTATGTATTTATGCGTGCGTCGGCCCTTGGCACCCTGCGTGTATGTATGTATGCGTCCGTCTGTCCTTGGCACCCTGCTGCGTGTATGTAAGTATGCGTCCGTCGGTCCTTGGCACCCTGCGTGTATGTATGTATGTGTCCGTCAGTCCTTGGCACCATGCGTGTATGTATGTATGTATGCGTCCGTCAGTCCTTGGCACCCTGCGTGTATGTATGTATGCGTCCGTCAGTCCTTGGCACCATGCGTGTATGTATGTATGTATGCGTCCGTCGGTCCTTGACACCCTACGTGTATGTATGTAGGCGTCCGTTGGTCCTTGGTACCTTGCGTGTATGTATGTATGTATGTGTCCGTCGGTCCTTGCCACCATGTGTATATGTATGTATGCGTCTGTCGGTCCTTGGCACCCTGCGTGTATTTATGTATGCGTCCGTCGGTCCTTGGCACTCTTAGTGTATTTATGTATGCGTCCGTCGGTCCTTGGCACCCTTCGTGTATGTATTTATGCGTCCGCCGGTCCTTGGCACCCTGCGTGTATGTATTTATGCGTCTGCCGGTCCTTGGCACTCTGTGTTTGTGTATGTATTCGTCTGCCGGTCCTTGGCACCGTGCGTGTATGTATGTATGTGTCCGTCTGTCCTTGGCACCCTGCGTGTATGTATGTATGTATGCGTCCGTCGGTCTTTGGCACCCTGCGTGTATGTAAGTATGCGTCCGTCGGTCCTTGGCACCCTGCGTGTATGTATGTATGTGTCCGTCAGTCCTTGGCACCCTGCGTGTATGTATGTATGCATCCATCAGTCCTTGGCACCGTGCGTGTATGTATGTATGCGTCCATCAGTCCTTGGCACCATGCGTATATGTATGTATGCGTCCGTCGGTCCTTGACACCCTGTGTGTATGTATGTATGCGTCCGTCAGTCCTTGGCACCCTGCGTGTATGTATGTATGCGTCCGTCGGTCCTTGGCACCCTGCGTGTATTTATGTATGAGTCCGTCGGTCCTTGGCACCCTGCGTGTATGTATTTATGCGTCAGCCGGTCCTTGGCACCCTGCGTGTATTTATGTATGCGTCCATCAGTCCTTGGCACCATGCGTATATGTATGTATTTGTCCGCCGGTCCTTGGCACCGTGCGTGAATGTATGTTTGCGTCCGTCAGTCCTTGGCACACTGCATGTATGTATGTATGTGTCCGTCGGTCCTTGGCACCCTGCGTGTATGTATGTATGTATGCGTCCGTCAATCTTTGGCACCCTGCGTGTATGTATGTATGCGTCCGTCGTTCCTTGGCACCCTGCGTTTATGTATGTATGCGTTTGTTGGTCCTTGGCACCCTGCGTGTATGTATGTATGCGTCCGTCTGTCCTTGGAACCCTACGTGTATGTATGTATGTGTCCGTCGGTCCTTGGAACCCTACGTGTATGTATGTATGTATGCGTCCGTCGGTCCTTGGCACCCTGCGTGTATGTATGTATGCGTCCGTCTGTCCTTGGCACCTTGCTTGTACTGTATTTTCCCATCTATAAGTCACACCTTTTTGCCTAATTTGCATGCCCTGCGACTAATAGAGAGGTGAGACTTGTTTATGGATTTTCCCCCATATTTTTAGACCAATTTTTGGCTCAGATATGACCATTTTTCATTTTGGCAAAAAATGTTGTCGTACCACTTTTGGCCGCTAGGGTACACCAACCGTTCCCACCTCATGTGTCCGAAGGCAGGCTCCTCTGGTCGGACTGACTCTGTCGTAGTCCGGCTTCCTGCTCTGGAGCTCTGACACTTCCAGAGAGTCCACCGACCGTTTCTAGCTCATGTGTCCGAAGGCAGCCTCCATTGGTCGGACACACTGTCGCTGCCCGGCCTCCTGCTCTGGAGGTATGAACTACTGTACTGTATACTGTTAGCTGTTTGTTAGCAAAAATGGTTACTATTTATCTAAATAACTCATGAACTACCGGACAGATTTTCTTTAAACTTACAGAAAGTAATTACTGTGCGGTCGTTTACAAACTGTTAGCTGTTGGAATTGTTTGAGATAAAATTCAATGTTTTAGTTTTGTAAATGTACGGAAGCGTATTGCTGACACCTGGAGAAATTTTTTTGGGGGCTTATGTAGTAATAATGTGATACGTATCAAGTAATAACGTGATACGTATCACGTAATTACTTGATACGTATCACGTTATTACTTGATACGTATCAAGTAATTACTTGATACGTATCACGTTATTACTTGATACGTATCAAGTAATTACTTGATACGTATCAAGTAATTACTTGATACGTATCACGTTATTACTTGATACGTATCACGTTATTACTTGATACGTATCACGTAATTACTTGATACGTATCACGTTATTACTTGATACGTATCAAGTAATTACTTGATACGTATCACGTTATTACTTGATACGTATCACGTTATTACTTGATATTATCACGTTATTACTTGATACGTATCACGTTATTACTTGATACGTATCACGTTATTACTTGATACGTATCACATAATTACTTGATAAGTATAGATGTCCATCCACATGGTATCAGCACCATTAGCCAGATGGAGCTCAGTCTCTGCAATGAAGTCCTCCTGGTCCTCAAACACCTCAATCCATGCATGTGTCCTCCTACTGCTGTGATCTTTTACAAACATGTTTCTGTTCTCAAGGACTTATTTCAGTTTACAGCTACAAGAGTTTGATTTCAGCTGCAGCTTTCTGACGTTTCCCTAAAATTTGAGCATCATTTGTTAAATTGTTTTTGTGCAGTTTTAAATAAAGAACTAGCATTACCTCCTCTACTCTAAAAATCATCTCTTAAAGGGAACTCATCTGAGCACGGTGAGGTGCGTCAGCCCTCAGACTGAGTGTTGAGGATCACTCTCAGCTACTACCACACCAAGTTCCACCTCGGTGTCTGTAAAACTGAGTTATTGTCCAGTTTGTGCAGCTGTGGCAGCCATCTTGAATTAGAATCCCTTGTAGACGTTCATTAGATGCCATTTGCAGCTTATTAGATATTTTGCTAACAGACACACAAAGACATCTGCAGAAACATCAGTATTTATCCTTTCAGGGCTGACCATTACCCATAATGCAAGTTCGCCCATACGCTTGTTTTTGCCTGCATGCTAACAATGGCTAATTTGCAGAACTTGATCAAGTTTTACTTCATGCTTGGTCTAAAACATGGAGAGATACTGATGATGCTTCACACTGTGGATGACATCATCATTTGTATGCGCACTCTGAGAAGAATCCTGAGCAGAATGGGACTGTACAGAAGGAAAAACCAGTCGGACCCTCTACATGTGGCTGCGTTCCTCATTGACCAGCTGGAGAGCTCTGGTAATCATCACGGATATAAGTTTCACCACCTTAAATGTATTCAGAGTGGATACGTTGTGACTCAAAATACAGTGAGACACCTGCTGACATTTCTGGACCCCAGTGGTGTGGAGCAAAGGAGAAGGAGGCGGCTGAAGCGACGCGTGTATGTAAACCCTGGACCTAATTTCATGTGGCACGTTGACTCCTATGATAAACTGAAGCCGTATGGTATTTGTATTAACGGAGCCATCGATGGCTTTTCAAGACAAATGATATGGCTTCATGCTTTCTCAACAAGCAGTGATCCTAAAGTCATCGCGGGATATTTCATAACTGAAGTTGAAAAGAGGAAGGGGACACCTGCCCGAATCCGTGCTGATTTTGGCACAGAAAATGTCACGATGGCAGAAATGCAGAAGTTCTTAAGATGGAGTTCTGATCCTGATGCAAAATCTTTAAAATATGTAAATGGAAAAAATGCTGGCAAATTTCTTAGTTTCTTGTCTGATTTCAATTTCCTGATATAGTTTATATACTGTATATATATTTTTGTATTATTTATCTTTATCGGTTTTATTTACACTTTGTCATGAATCACCTTTTGTAACTGATTGTAAGAATTTGTTCTTTTTTGTTTTGTATTATTTGTTAAATAAAGTTAAAAAAATAAAATAAAAATCGCTTCTACCCTCAGGAATAATGTGGATAAGCAATACGGTTGTGTAATTGACCTATTTAGCATTATCATCACCATTTTGATGTGTCATCTATGTTCTATTTGAATAAAATATTGGCATTTCACATCTCCATATCATTGCATTAATTTTTTAATCACACTTTGTTTAATGTCTCATTTTATTTGGAATCCCGTTTATACACATATGTATATTTACAGTAGATGTATATTTATGTGTTTGTGTGTGTATATATATGTAAATATATATATGATATGTAAAATATAGTATTTTAATCTGCATTAGCACAACTTGTTACTCTTCTAAATTGGTAACTTTCTCATACAATATGTGCACCTGACATCCACTGAATATTAAGTATTAACAGAAATTTAAACTTCTACAGGAGCTGCTACAACTTTTTTACCTGTGGAACACTCACACCATCCGCCACCAAGGGTAATCATCGATGTGAATAATCACGATGTGGTTGCAGATCTGATCATGTTGCTGTGTTTGTGCTCAACTGCTCACAGGCCACATAAGGTGCAAAACTACAAGTCAAAAATAACATAATGCACACAACAGGTTAAACATTTCTTAATTTTTTTTTTAATTTTAAACACTTCACACACACACATTTTAAAGTTTGCTTTGAACTTTATTTTCCTTCAAATTTTCAAAACGGAGACATAAAACATCATCCTATAGAAAACTAATGTACTCTTTGACACAACATGGCCATATAAAAAAGGAACAAAAAGATTTAGAAAACACAAATTAAGCTTATGCTTAACTGTCCATCTGTTAGGCACTTTTAGGATTTAGTGTAAACCTTACACACAATTTGAAGTTTGCATTGAACTTTTTTTTCTTCTTCAACAACAGAGCCAAAAAACATGACCGTCAAGTATAAACCTTTAAAAAAAAATACTGCACTCTAGAAACATGTCTATATAAAAAAAGTGTACAAAAAGTTTGTTCCAACAAAAATAAAGCTTACGGTATGTTTCACTTTCCATCAGTTAGGCACTTTCAGGATTTATGTATGGGCGAACTTGCATTATGGGTAATGGTGCTGATACCATGTGGATGGACATCTATACTTATCAAGTAATTATGTGATACGTATCAAGTAATAACGTGATACGTATCAAGTAATAACGTGATACGTATCAAGTAATAACGTGATAATATCAAGTAATAACGTGATACGTATCAAGTAATAACGTGATACGTATCAAGTAATAACGTGATACGTATCAAGTAATTACTTGATACGTATCAAGTAATAACGTGATACGTATCAAGTAATAACGTGATACGTATCAAGTAATAACGTGATAATATCAAGTAATAACGTGATACGTATCAAGTAATAACGTGATACGTATCAAGTAATTACTTGATACGTATCAAGTAATAACGTGATACGTATCAAGTAATAACGTGATACGTATCAAGTAATAACGTGATACGTATCAAGTAATAACGTGATACGTATCAAGTAATAACGTGATACGTATCAAGTAATTACTTGATACGTATCAAGTAATAACGTGATACGTATCAAGTAATAACGTGATACGTATCAAGTAATTACTTGATACGTATCAAGTAATTACTTGATACGTATCACGTTATTACTTGATACGTATCACGTTATTACTTGATACGTATCACGTTATTACTTGATACGTATCACGTTATTACTTGATACGTATCACGTTATTACTTGATACGTATCAAGTAATTACTTGATACGTATCACGTTATTACTTGATACGTATCACGTTATTACTTGATATTATCACGTTATTACTTGATACGTATCACGTTATTACTTGATACGTATCACGTTATTACTTGATACGTATCAAGTAATTACTTGATACGTATCACGTTATTACTTGATACGTATCACGTTATTACTTGATATTATCACGTTATTACTTGATACGTATCACGTTATTACTTGATACGTATCACGTTATTACTTGATACGTATCACGTTATTACTTGATACGTATCAAGTAATTACTTGATACGTATCACGTTATTACTTGATACGTATCACGTTATTACTTGATATTATCACGTTATTACTTGATACGTATCACGTTATTACTTGATACGTATCACGTTATTACTTGATACGTATCACATAATTACTTGATAAGTATAGATGTCCATCCACATGGTATCAGCACCATTACCCATAATGCAAGTTCGCCCATACATAAATCCTGAAAGTGCCTAACTGATGGAAAGTGAAACATACCGTAAGCTTTATTTTTGTTGGAACAAACTTTTTGTACACTTTTTTTATATAGACATGTTTCTAGAGTGCAGTATTTTTTTTTAAAGGTTTATACTTGACGGTCATGTTTTTTGGCTCTGTTGTTGAAGAAGAAAAAAAAGTTCAATGCAAACTTCAAATTGTGTGTAAGGTTTACACTAAATCCTAAAAGTGCCTAACAGATGGACAGTTAAGCATAAGCTTAATTTGTGTTTTCTAAATCTTTTTGTTCCTTTTTTATATGGCCATGTTGTGTCAAAGAGTACATTAGTTTTCTATAGGATGATGTTTTATGTCTCCGTTTTGAAAATTTGAAGGAAAATAAAGTTCAAAGCAAACTTTAAAATGTGTGTGTGTGAAGTGTTTAAAATTAAAAAAAAATTAAGAAATGTTTAACCTGTTGTGTGCATTATGTTATTTTTGACTTGTAGTTTTGCACCTTATGTGGCCTGTGAGCAGTTGAGCACAAACACAGCAACATGATCAGATCTGCAACCACATCGTGATTATTCACATCGATGATTACCCTTGGTGGCGGATGGTGTGAGTGTTCCACAGGTAAAAAAGTTGTAGCAGCTCCTGTAGAAGTTTAAATTTCTGTTAATACTTAATATTCAGTGGATGTCAGGTGCACATATTGTATGAGAAAGTTACCAATTTAGAAGAGTAACAAGTTGTGCTAATGCAGATTAAAATACTATATTTTACATATCATATATATATTTACATATATATACACACACAAACACATAAATATACATCTACTGTAAATATACATATGTGTATAAACGGGATTCCAAATAAAATGAGACATTAAACAAAGTGTGATTAAAAAATTAATGCAATGATATGGAGATGTGAAATGCCAATATTTTATTCAAATAGAACATAGATGACACATCAAAATGGTGATGATAATGCTAAATAGGTCAATTACACAACCGTATTGCTTATCCACATTATTCCTGAGGGTAGAAGCGATTTTTATTTTATTTTTTTAACTTTATTTAACAAATAATACAAAACAAAAAAGAACAAATTCTTACAATCAGTTACAAAAGGTGATTCATGACAAAGTGTAAATAAAACCGATAAAGATAAATAATACAAAAATATATATACAGTATATAAACTATATCAGGAAATTGAAATCAGACAAGAAACTAAGAAATTTGCCAGCATTTTTTCCATTTACATATTTTAAAGATTTTGCATCAGGATCAGAACTCCATCTTAAGAACTTCTGCATTTCTGCCATCGTGACATTTTCTGTGCCAAAATCAGCACGGATTCGGGCAGGTGTCCCCTTCCTCTTTTCAACTTCAGTTATGAAATATCCCGCGATGACTTTAGGATCACTGCTTGTTGAGAAAGCATGAAGCCATATCATTTGTCTTGAAAAGCCATCGATGGCTCCGTTAATACAAATACCATACGGCTTCAGTTTATCATAGGAGTCAACGTGCCACATGAAATTAGGTCCAGGGTTTACATACACGCGTCGCTTCAGCCGCCTCCTTCTCCTTTGCTCCACACCACTGGGGTCCAGAAATGTCAGCAGGTGTCTCACTGTATTTTGAGTCACAACGTATCCACTCTGAATACATTTAAGGTGGTGAAACTTATATCCGTGATGATTACCAGAGCTCTCCAGCTGGTCAATGAGGAACGCAGCCACATGTAGAGGGTCCGACTGGTTTTTCCTTCTGTACAGTCCCATTCTGCTCAGGATTCTTCTCAGAGTGCGCATACAAATGATGATGTCATCCACAGTGTGAAGCATCATCAGTATCTCTCCATGTTTTAGACCAAGCATGAAGTAAAACTTGATCAAGTTCTGCAAATTAGCCATTGTTAGCATGCAGGCAAAAACAAGCGTATGGGCGAACTTGCATTATGGGTAATGGTCAGCCCTGAAAGGATAAATACTGATGTTTCTGCAGATGTCTTTGTGTGTCTGTTAGCAAAATATCTAATAAGCTGCAAATGGCATCTAATGAACGTCTACAAGGGATTCTAATTCAAGATGGCTGCCACAGCTGCACAAACTGGACAATAACTCAGTTTTACAGACACCGAGGTGGAACTTGGTGTGGTAGTAGCTGAGAGTGATCCTCAACACTCAGTCTGAGGGCTGACGCACCTCACCGTGCTCAGATGAGTTCCCTTTAAGAGATGATTTTTAGAGTAGAGGAGGTAATGCTAGTTCTTTATTTAAAACTGCACAAAAACAATTTAACAAATGATGCTCAAATTTTAGGGAAACGTCAGAAAGCTGCAGCTGAAATCAAACTCTTGTAGCTGTAAACTGAAATAAGTCCTTGAGAACAGAAACATGTTTGTAAAAGATCACAGCAGTAGGAGGACACATGCATGGATTGAGGTGTTTGAGGACCAGGAGGACTTCATTGCAGAGACTGAGCTCCATCTGGCTAATGGTGCTGATACCATGTGGATGGACATCTATACTTATCAAGTAATTATGTGATACGTATCAAGTAATAACGTGATACGTATCAAGTAATAACGTGATACGTATCAAGTAATAACGTGATAATATCAAGTAATAACGTGATACGTATCAAGTAATAACGTGATACGTATCAAGTAATTACTTGATACGTATCAAGTAATAACGTGATACGTATCAAGTAATTACGTGATACGTATCAAGTAATAACGTGATACGTATCAAGTAATAACGTGATACGTATCAAGTAATTACTTGATACGTATCAAGTAATTACTTGATACGTATCAAGTAATAACGTGATACGTATCAAGTAATTACTTGATACGTATCAAGTAATAACGTGATACGTATCAAGTAATTACGTGATACGTATCACGTTATTACTTGATACGTATCACATTATTACTACATAAGCCCCCAAAAAAATTTCTCCAGGTGTCAGCAATACGCTTCCGTACATTTACAAAACTAAAACATTGAATTTTATCTCAAACAATTCCAACAGCTAACAGTTTGTAAACGACCGCACAGTAATTACTTTCTGTAAGTTTAAAGAAAATCTGTCTGGTAGTTCATGAGTTATTTAGATAAATAGTAACCATTTTTGCTAACAAACAGCTAACAGTATACAGTAGTTCATACCTCCAGAGCAGGAGGCCGGGCAGCGACAGTGTGTCCGACCAGTGGAGGCTGCCTTCGGACACATGAGCTAGAAACGGTCGGTGGACTCTCTGGAAGTGTCAGAGCTCCAGAGCAGGAAGCCGGACTACGACAGAGTCAGTCCGACCAGAGGAGCCTGCCTTCGGACACATGAGGTGGGAACGGTTGGTGTACCCTAGCGGCCAAAAGTGGTACGACAACATTTTTTGCCAAAATGAAAAATGGTCATATCTGAGCCAAAAATTGGTCTAAAAATATGGGGGAAAATCCATAAACAAGTCTCACCTCTCTATTAGTCGCAGGGCATGCAAATTAGGCAAAAAGGTGTGACTTATAGATGGGAAAATACAGTACAAGCAAGGTGCCAAGGACAGACGGACGCATACATACATACACGCAGGGTGCCAAGGACCGACGGACGCATACATACATACATACACGTAGGGTTCCAAGGACCGACGGACACATACATACATACACGTAGGGTTCCAAGGACAGACGGACGCATACATACATACACGCAGGGTGCCAAGGACCAACAAACGCATACATACATAAACGCAGGGTGCCAAGGAACGACGGACGCATACATACATACACGCAGGGTGCCAAAGATTGACGGACGCATACATACATACATACACGCAGGGTGCCAAGGACCGACGGACACATACATACATACATGCAGTGTGCCAAGGACTGACGGACGCAAACATACATTCACGCACGGTGCCAAGGACCGGCGGACAAATACATACATATACGCATGGTGCCAAGGACTGATGGACGCATACATAAATACACGCAGGGTGCCAAGGACCGGCTGACGCATAAATACATACACGCAGGGTGCCAAGGACCGACGGACTCATACATAAATACACGCAGGGTGCCAAGGACCGACGGACGCATACATACATACACGCAGGGTGCCAAGGACTGACGGACGCATACATACATACACACAGGGTGTCAAGGACCGACGGACGCATACATACATATACGCATGGTGCCAAGGACTGATGGACGCATACATACATACACGCACGGTGCCAAGGACTGATGGATGCATACATACATACACGCAGGGTGCCAAGGACTGACGGACACATACATACATACACGCAGGGTGCCAAGGACCGACGGACGCATACTTACATACACGCAGGGTGCCAAAGACCGACGGACGCATACATACATACATACACGCAGGGTGCCAAGGACAGACGGACACATACATACATACACGCACGGTGCCAAGGACCGGCAGACGAATACATACACAAACACAGAGTGCCAAGGACCGGCAGACGCATAAATACATACACGCAGGGTGCCAAGGACCGGCGGACGCATAAATACATACACGAAGGGTGCCAAGGACCGACGGACGCATACATAAATACACTAAGAGTGCCAAGGACCGACGGACGCATACATAAATACACGCAGGGTGCCAAGGACCGACAGACGCATACATACATATACACATGGTGGCAAGGACCGACGGACACATACATACATACATACACGCAAGGTACCAAGGACCAACGGACGCCTACATACATACACGTAGGGTGTCAAGGACCGACGGACGCATACATACATACATACACGCATGGTGCCAAGGACTGACGGACGCATACATACATACACGCAGGGTGCCAAGGACTGACGGACGCATACATACATACATACACGCATGGTGCCAAGGACTGACGGACACATACATACATACACGCAGGGTGCCAAGGACCGACGGACGCATACTTACATACACGCAGCAGGGTGCCAAGGACAGACGGACGCATACATACATACACGCAGGGTGCCAAGGGCCGACGCACGCATAAATACATACACGCAGGGTGCCAAGGGCCGACGCACGCATAAATACATACACGCAGGGTGCCAAGGACCGACGGACGCATACATACATACACGCAGGTTGCCAAGGATGCATACCGTACATGCATGCAGGGTGCCAAGGACTGACGGTTGCATACATACACGCAGGTTGCCAAGGACTGACGGATGCATACATACACGCAGGTTGCCAAGGACTGACGGATGCATACATACACGCAGGTTGCCAAGGACTGACGGATGCATACATACACGCAGGTTGCCAAGGACTGACGGATGCATACATACACGCAGGGTGCCAAGAACTGACGGATGCATACATACAACCAGGGTGCCAAGGACTGACAGATGCATACATACATACACACAGGGTGCCAAGGACCGATGGACGCATACATACACGCAGGGTGCCAAGAATACATACATGCACGCAGGGTGCCATGGACTGACTTGGTTTAAATTAAACAAGTTATCATTAAACCTAGATAAAACTAATTATATGATATTTAGTAATAAAAAGAAAACTGTTGATGTTCCATTTAAAATTGATTGTGTTGAGATCTGTAGAGTGAGTGAGGTGAAGCTTTTGGGTGTTATTATTGATGACAAACTGAAGTGGAAACAACACATACATTCTGTAAAAATAAAATATCTAAATACAGTAGTAGTGTACAAAGTCAAGGATTTATTAA
>JBBPBX010002490.1:36746-50890 GCA_038048925.1 Garcialebias charrua
GTCCTGAGAGCGCACAGTGTAGCTGCACTCACGTAAAGACATGTAGGAGGAGATGTCAATATGTCCTGCTATTAGCTGTTCAATAAAGCTGAGTTCGCCAAGCTACGTCGTGAGTCCACCGCCCGTTCTTCACAGAAGCAGCCGTTCATGA
Organism: Garcialebias charrua; assembly: GCA_038048925.1. NCBI lineage: Eukaryota > Metazoa > Chordata > Actinopteri > Cyprinodontiformes > Rivulidae > Garcialebias > Garcialebias charrua. The sequence goes on from JBBPBX010002490.1 coordinate 36,898, forward strand.
CATGGTGTCAGAAGTGGCCGACAGGACGCCTTACTGAGTGAGTTACTGAGTTAAATGGCAAAGTTCGGTCCACCGGAACCTTTCGACTTCTCGCGCCCGGCAGAATGGCCGATGTGGCGGCGTCGCTTTGATCGCTACAGAATAGCGTCAAAGTTTGACAGAGAGAGCGGAGAGGTACAAGTCAACACGCTTCTTTATGCCCTGGGAAGAGAGGCAGAGGCTATTTAGCACTTTGAGATTTTCAGTAATGAAAAGTGTGTTATAAATTGAATTAATTATTATTATTATTATTTACGACTCGTTTGTGTACGAGAGAGTAAATGTGGCGACTGATGAATATGAAGAAATCGTGGAGACATCCTGAGTTAGATTACACGACGGTAATAGCGAAATTCAGCGACCATTTTGTGCCAAGAAGAAATGTTATTCACGACAGAGCTTGCTTTCATAAAAGAGTGCAGAACGCCGGAGAGCCTGTTGAAGCATTTGTCAGAAGCTTATATGAACTAGCACAATACTGTGAGTTTGGAGGCACAAAAGACGAACAGATTCGAGACAGGATTGTGATTGGAATATTGGACGGCAGTATTTCTGAAAAATTGCAGTTGGAGGCAGACCTCACGCTGGAACGAGCTATTCAGATAGCAAGGCAAAATGAACAAATAAAGCAGCAGAGTGCTAGCTTGCGTGTCGAGCACATGGTCGACGCAATGAGTCAAGGGGGACGCCATTTTAAAACTTCAAAGAGCGACGACGACGCAAGATGGTGGCGAAAACCAGAGCCCAGTGAGCCCAAAGACCCCTTCACATGTTCACGCTGTAATAGACAACATGGAAAAATGCAGCCATGCCCAGCAAAGAACAAGAAGTGCCATAAATGCAATAAATTGGGACATTTTGAAATAGTCTAAAAATGCTGAAAGAGGTAACAGTAGTTTCTAACAATTCAGCAGAGAGTGACGACATGATTTTTCTTGGAGCAGTAACTAATGTTAAGCCAGCTATAATAGAGCAGCCAGATTCAGAAAGTGAGTGGCTTGTAGAATTACCTATAAATGGCTGTACGGTCAGATTTAAAATCGACACAGGTGCAGATATAACAGTGATGTCGCTGACTACATTTAATAGACTGCTAAATAGCCCAAGATTAGTCACAGAAGCTAAAATGCCACTGGTCACCAGCCCTGGAGGTGAAGTCCACTGTGTGGGCAGGTTTATGGCCACAAGTCAGTTTAAAGGACAGAAATACAGATTCTGGGTCACATTCATAAAGGGACCCTATGCTCACAACCTGTTGGGAGGTAGTATAGCTAGGAAGATGGGTTTAGTCAGGAGAATTCCATCCATCCATCCATCCATTTTCTTCCGCTTATCCGGGGTCGGGTTGCGGGGGTAGCAGCCTAAGTAGGGAGGCCCAGACTTCCCTCTCCCCAGCCACTTGGAGCAGCTCCTCTGGGGGAATCCCAAGGCGTTCCCAGGCCAGCCGAGAAACATAGTCCCTCCAGCGTGTCCTGGGTCTTCCTCTGGGTCTCCTCCCGGTGGGACATGCCCGGAACACCTCACCAGGGAGGCGTCCAGGAGGCATCCTAACCAGATGCCCGAGCCACCTCAACTGGCTCCTCTCGATGTGGAGAAGCAGCGGCTCTACTCCGAGTCCCTCCCGGATGACCGAGCTTCTCACCCTATCTCTAAGTCAGGAGAATTAATAATATTAATACAGACCTCTTAGAGGATGTTTTTGGAGAAATAGGCCTGCTAAAATGCGACCCAGTAAAAATAGAACTGAGAGCAGATGCAGAGCCCTATAGCCTGACAACGCCACGACGTGTCCCATTTCCTCTCCTTTCTAAGGTTGAGGCAGAACTGAAAAGAATGCTAGATTTGGACGTCATGGAAGAGGTTACTGAGCCTACTGATTGGTGCGCCCCAATGGTTCCTGTTGAAAAGAAAAACAGTGGCCAAGTAAGAATTTGTGTGGATCTAAAACGCTTAAAGCAGTGAAAAGAGAGCGTTACATTTTACCAACTTTGGAGGACATTGCCCCAAAGCTGGCAAGAGCTAAGGTGTTTTCAACCTTAGATGCGTCATGTGGTTTCTGGCAGATCCCTCTGGATGCAGAGAGCAGAAAACTGACAACATTTATAACCCCCAGTGGTAGATTCTGTTATAAGCGGCTACCATTTGGAATCACGTCAGCTCCAGAAATCTTTCAAAGACAGTTGTCCACACTGTTAAGTGACCATGAAGGTGTTGTCGTAGTCATGGATGACATTCTTGTTTATGGACAGACTAAAGAGGAACATGACAACCACCTGAATGCAGTTTTGAAAACCATCAAAAACAGCGGCTTGAAGCTGAACAAAGCAAAGTGTCATTTCAGCAAAGCAGAAACTCGTTACTTTGGTCACATCATCAGCGGTGAAGGAATAAAACCAGACCCGACGAAAGTGGAAGCCATCACAAAGATGCAGAGTCCCACAAATGTGGAGGAGCTCCGTCAGGTCCTGGGCCTGATTAACTATGTGGGGAGATTCCTGCCAGACCTCTCCACCAAGCTACACCCGATCACCAGTCTGCTACGACGAGAGAACAAGTGGGTATGGGACGACACACAAGAACAGGCGTTTAAAGCTGTTAAAGCCATGTTGGTGTCAGCCCCAGCTCTTGCATATTATGATGCAAGTAGAAAAACTGTTATCAGCGCAGATGCAAGCAGCTACGGCTTAGGAGCAGCTCTACTACAAGAACACGAGGATGGATTAAAGCCCGTGGCATTCTGCTCCCGCACGCTGTCTGATGCAGAGAGAAGATACTCTCAAATAGAAAAGGAGTGTTTAGCAGGTGTGTGGGCGTGTGAGCGATTTGCACGCTACGTTCAGGGAATGGACAGTTTTTTCTGCAAACAGACCACAAACCACTTGTACCACTCATAAACACTTATGACCTGGACAAAGCCCCTCCAAGGTGCCAGAGACTCCTGATGCGGCTTTTAAGATTCAACGTGGAAGCAGAGCACGTTCCAGGCAAACAGTTGGTAGTAGCCGACACCCTATCCAGGAGGCCACAGAGACATGTGAGTGATGAGACTACAGATCACATTGTACAAGCACATGTTGAATCAGTTATGGTGAATGCACCAGTCTCATCCCAAAGACTCTCAAGGATCCGTGAGGCAACTCAGCACGATCACGAACTGCAGCAGATTATAAAGTTCATCAGGAACGGATGGCCGCCAAGAACAGCGATGAACTCATCTCTTCATCGTTACCATTCAGCACGAGCACATCTCTCAGAAGCTGATGGTTTGGTGTTATTCGAGGACCGGCTGGTCATTCCTTCTGCGCAGAGAGCTGAGGTGCTGTCAGAGATACACAAAGGACATCAAGGACTAACACGGTGCCGAGCACGCGCCAGGATGGCAGTGTGGTGGCCGGGCATCAGTGCTGAGATTAAACAGACTGTGTCAACATGTAAATTCTGCATTGAACACAAACCAACACAGAGGCACGAACCTCTCCTGACTTCTACTCTACCAGGGGGGCCCTGGCAGCGCATAGCAGCAGATCTGTGCGAGCATGAGAGTAAGAATTATCTCATTGTAACGGACTATTATTCCAGAGACATTGAAATAGTTCGTTTGTCTTCCACATCGAGTCGTGAAGTCATTAGTCGACTCAAGAGCATGTTCGTGAGGTGGGGAATTCCACTGGAACTGGTGAGTGATAATGCAACTCAATTTACATCCAGTGACTTCCAGGACTTTTCCAGAGAGTATGGATTTGTGCACGCAACTTCCAGCCCCCACTACCCTCAGGCGAACGGTGCTGCCGAACGAGCGGTTCAGACTGCAAAGAACATTTTGAAGCAGCCTGACCCCCATCTGGCCCTGATGTGCTACAGAGCAACACCTAGTGCTGCTACAGGTGTGAGCCCTGCACTACTGATGACGGGAAGAGAAATCAGAACCACACTTCCAATGCTGGAGAACAAGTTGAAAGCTGCTCCAGTGGACAGACATGTGATTCAACAAAAGGACAGACAGACAAAGGAAACCTACAGGTTCTTCCATGATCGCCATCATTCTGCACAACCACTTCCTGCACTACAACCAGGACAAGACGTCAGGATTCATTCATTCATTCAACCTTTATTTAGTCAGGTAAATCTCATTGAGCCTCGAGGACTCATTTACAAAAGCGACCTGCTACAAACTAAAGAATGATGAACATCAATGGTAGAATTTCCTTAAACAACAAACAACAGGAAAAAAAAACATAAGAGAGAAATAGAAAGTGAAATGCAAAGTATCAAAACTAGTAAAACACCACAAGGTAGATGTACAAAATAAAAAACAGGAACATATCTGCAATGGTTTTTGCCAGGATTCCAAAAGATTCTTAAAACCATTTAGGTAGGTCAGGGCTGAGAGCTTCAACTCTTTTTGTAAGATATTCCAGGAAGCAGGAGCAGAGTAGGAGAAGGCCCTGTTTCCAAGTTCAGTCCTCACTGATGGAACACAACATCCAACATCCGCGGGGTGCTTGTAGGAGCATTCATGTAGAAAATGTCACCGTAATCAATGGAGGGAAGGAAAGTCACAGATACAAGGCGTTTCCTAACAAGGATAAAACTGGATGGTGAAAAGAGTTGGAAAACCCCAGCAAAGGTCATCGGCAAATGCCATGAGCCAAGGTCGTATATGGTGGAAACGGAGAATGGAGCTGTATTAAGACGGAACCGGAGACATCTGCAAGCGGTCCCACTTCTCACAGATCAACCAGCTCAGCTACAACCACCTGATTCTCCAGTGACACCGAACAGTAGCTTTCCACCTGAAGAGCTGATCCTGCGACCAGAACTCCTGATCAGAGACATATGGGTCCAGAGGTGGAACGCTCAACTCCACAAGTTTCACAGGTGACTTCCAGGGGAAGGGTAATCAGAATTCCTCTGAGGTACTGAGACACTTAATGACTGAAAAAAAAAATCATAAAGTGAAGTTGACCTGTGTAGTTTGTATGTGTAGTCTTATATATATAAGGGTGAAATATAGAGTTCTGAAGTGTGGGTAAATTGTAACGGGAAAAATGTGTAGTTTGTATGTGTAGTTAGTTTATATATATATAAGGGTGAAATATAGAGTTCTGAAGTGTGGGTAAATTGTAATGGGAAAAAATATTTAGTTGTTCACCGAATAAATAGGAACAACAACTATCGAGGGCAGAATAATCCCTACGTTGCTGTGGACCGAGGGCAGTCTACCCCAACGTCCTAGTGTTCGGATGTTATATACAGGGGAGTTTAGAAACATGTGTGTTTCCTGCTAAAAGGGGGAGATGTGGTGATATGTCCCAGTTGGGTTGCCGTAGCCAGTGTAGACTGAGCATGCGCAGTGTGTGTGTTTTAGATGTTGACTGGACGTGACACGAGAAGTTAACATGTCCTGCTATTAGCTGTTCAATAAAGCTGAGTTCGCCAAGCTACCTCGTGAGTCCACCGCCCGTTCTTCACAGAAGCAGCCGTTCATGACAATTATTAAGAAATTTCCAACTTCCAGCCTTGGGCAGAACAGGCCTCCTTTACTCCTCTCTCAAACCATTGTTCCTCTCTATCAAGGATGTGAACATCTTCATCCCTGAAAGAGTGACCTCTGACCTGGAGATGAGTGTAGACCGCAGAGTCCTGACCTGATGATGTTGATCTTCTGTGCTGGTCCATCCTTTTGGCCAGTGGCTGTTTAGTTTCCCTGATATAAGACTGATCACCCTCCTGACACTGAACAGCATACACAATATTACTCTGTTTGTGCCGGGGGACTGGATCTTTGGGATGAACCAGTCTTGGGGCCAAGATGGTGTAGAGGCAGGGGAACCGACTTGGGACCCGAAGGACCCAGGTTCGAACCCCAGTCACAGCATACCTTGTGGTGTCTATGGGCGGCACACCTCACCCCCAAATTGCCCCCCGAGCGCTTTCAATAGCTGCCCACTGCCCCACCTGGTGGTAGATGGGTTAAATGCAGAGACTAATTTCGGCTTGTATGGAAATATACACAGATGACAAATGTGACATTATTATTATTATTAATGTATTTTGGGGTTTAAAAGCCACTGGGACGTTGTGTTTAGAAAATAAACGTCTTGTGGTAGACCACTAGGGGGCTCTACTCACACCCAGTGGACCGAATGTGTTACAGGATGCTTTTATTGTGAAAGGTCCAGAGGACCGGATGTTGTGTTGGTATATAAGGCGGTGTTGGGTGGTTTTCCCGCCAGTTGAGTAGGAGTTGATTAAAAGTGAAGAACTACATCCCGTCTCCTGTGTCGTCTCTTCACCACCTCCTACACTGGTGACCTACGTGAACTGAATATGACGACATCTGAAGGTCCAGCCAGCTCTCCTCAGCTGTCCGCGGTGGAACCCCCACCGGCGGCCCCGCTCGCTTTTGCGGTGGCCGTTAAAATCCCGGACTTCTGGCTGCACGCACCTCGGTCGTGGTTCGCCCACGTCGAATCACAGTTCGCTCTTCGCGGGATCTCTGCAGACGACACCAAATACCACCATGTGGTCGCTTCACTGGACCCATTGTCCACCCAGCGGGTAATGAGCCTGCTCGAAGACCCTCCTGCACAGGGAAAATACGACGCCCTCAAGGAGCTCCTTCTGCAGCGCTACACGCTCTCAGACGCGGAGCGCGCCGAGAAACTGTTTTCCCTCTCTGATTTGGGCGACGGCACAGCTCTCGAGCTCATGGAAGGCATGTTGTCTTTGAGAGGATCAACAGACTGTGAGTTTCTTTTTCTACACCTCTTCCTCCGCCGGCTTCCGGCTCCAGTGCGCACAGCCCTGGCCAACTCCCCGTTTCTGCAGCAGAAGGATTACCGCTCGCTGGCCCGCGAAGCCGACCGCATCCTGCTGGCTGCGAGGACGTTCGCGGTCCAAGCGGCGGTCCCCGGATCTCCAGCGGCGCCCGAGCTTCAAGCATCGCCCTCAGCGCCGGACGAGCCAGTGGTCGTAGCAGGAGTCGCCCGCAGGCGGTCAGGGGCCACACTTTGTTTCTTCCACCAGCGTTTTGGCGCCAAAGCACGACGGTGTGTCCCACCGTGCAGTTTCAAGCCGCAGGGAAACGAGTACGCCAGCGCCCGCTAGCAGTCGCGGCCGTTGGCGACAAGGAAAGGCTGCTTTTCATCGAAGACTCGAGGTCGGGGAGGCGGTTCCTGGTGGACTCCGGCTCGCAGAAGAGCCTCGTTCCCCCGACCGGCTCCGACAGGTTAGCAGAAGGCTGCGGGCCGCAGCTAACCGCGGCTAACGGCTATCCCATCAAGACGTTTGGCGAAAGGTTGGTGACTGTTCGTTTCCATGAACGGGACTTCCAGTGGAACTTTGTGGTAGCTGCTAGCTCAGTCCCTATTTTAGGGGCTGATTTTCTTTGTGCTCACGGGCTCCTGGTTGATTTAGCTAACAGACGTTTGATCGACGCTGTGTCTTTTTCGTCACTGCCTTGTGAGACGCGAGGAGCTGGGCCTTTAATGCATGCTAACTTTTTAGCTTCGGGTAATGTGTTTCAGCGTTTATTGTCTGAATTCCCCTCGCTGACTGTTCCTGATTTTGCAAACACAAACACAAAACATGGGGTCGAACATTATATTCCCACAACGGGCCCCCCGGTGTTCGCACGTGCACGCCGCCTTGATGCTACTAAGCTAGCAATAGCACAGGAAGAGTTTGCTAACATGGAGCGTTTAGGCATCGTGCAACGCTCAAACAGTCCGTGGGCCTCCCCCCTCCACATGGTGCCCAAGGCAGATGGCAAATGGCGACCATGTGGGGATTTCCGCCGCCTTAATAACATCACAGAGAACGATCGTTATCCCATCCCCCACATCCAGGATTTTTCAGTGCACCTGGCTGGGACCTCCATTTTTTCTAAAGTAGATTTAGTACGGGGGTACCACCAGGTTCCTGTGCATGTGGAGGATGTCCCTAAGACCGCTGTTATCACGCCTTTCGGCCTTTTTGAGTTTTTGCGCATGCCTTTTGGTCTTAAAGGTGCAGCACAAACATTTCAGCGGTTGATGGATTCAGTCCTAAGGGGTCTGTCCTTCGTATTTGTGTACTTGGACGACATCCTGGTGGCTAGCAGCTCGGCTGAGCAGCACTTGTCCCACCTCCGTGAGGTTTTTCAGCGCCTGGCAGCACATGGCCTGATTGTAAATACAGCGAAATGCCAGTTTGGGCTGCCAGTCATTGACTTTTTGGGCCACCGCATTTCTGCAAGTGGTGCCGTCCCGTTACCAAACAAAGTGCAGGCGGTGTCAGATTTCCCACAGCCCCAGTCTGTTAAAGCGCTACAAGAATTTTTGGGAATGGTTAACTTCTATAACCGTTTCCTCCCCAGGGCAGCACAACTGCTGCGTCCGCTCTATGGAGCGCTGAAAAAGAAAAAGCCCAACGACAGTGTTGACTGGACACCAGAACGCCTACAGGCATTTGGTGATGCTAAAGCTGCACTGGCCACTGCTGCCCTTTTGGCCCATCCATCCCCAGCGGCGCAAATAGCTTTAACAACCGACGCATCTGATGTTGCGGTGGGGGCTGTGTTAGAACAGCAGGTTTCCGGGGTTTGGCAGCCGCTTGCATTTTTCAGCCGTACGCTGCGGGACAATGAGCTGAAATACAGTGTTTTTGACAGAGAGTTGCTGGCGCTTTACCTGGCCACACGCCATTTCAGGTTTTTCCTGGAGGGCCGCCGGTTCACTGCATATGTTGACCACAAACCCTTGGTGTTTGCGATGTCAAAAATTTCTGACCCCTGGTCTGCTCGCCAGCAACGCCACCTCGCAGCGGTGTCTGAATTTACTACAGACATTCAGCATGTGGCTGGAAAATCCAACGTGGTGGCCGACTGTCTCTCCCGGGTGCTGATCTCTCCCGTATACGTTGGCATCGATTTTTCTGCTATGGCTGCGGACCAACGTAGCGACGCAGAAATACTCGAGCTCCAGTCCGGGCCCACGGGCCTCGAGTTGGAGGAACGGCAGGTGAATGACGGAGGTCCCCTCCTGCTCTGTGATGTTTCTACTGGCAGGCCCCGCCCCCTGGTTCCAGTTTCATGGCGACGCCGCGTTTTTGACTCCTTACATTCCCTTTCTCATCCAGGTGTTAGAGCCTCGGTGAAACTGGTCAGTTCAAAGTTTGTTTGGCCCGGTCTGCGTAAAGCAGTTAAGGAGTGGGCAGCAGCGTGTGTCCCATGCCAGCGTGCTAAGGTTAACAGACACACCAAAGCACCTTTGGAACCCTTCTCCATCCCAGGTCGGCGGTTTGATCATGTGCACGTAGACCTGGTGGGCCCTCTGCCTCCATCACAAGGTTTTACTCATCTGCTGACTATGATAGACCGGACCACCAGGTGGCCTGAGGTGGTTCCTTTGACATCCACGACATCTGCAGTGGTGGCCCGGGCATTTTTGTCTACCTGGGTGGCGCGTTTTGGCCCCCCTTCAGACATTACATCAGACCGGGGCCCGCAGTTTGTTTCTGAACTTTGGTCTACCATGGCCAAGGGTCTGGGGACTAACGTTCACAGGACCACCGCTTACAACCCCCAAGCTAATGGTTTGTGTGAACGGTTTCACAGATCATTGAAAGCTGCACTGCGTGCTGCATTGACCGGTGACAACTGGATTGACCGTCTTCCCTGGGTTTTGTTGGGTTTACGTACCGCAACCAAAGAGGACCTGAGCTCTTCCCCGGCTGAACTGGTTTTCGGTCAACCTGTGCGCGTCCCCGGTGAGTTTTTACCTGAGGTACCCTCACCACAGTTTGCTCCACCGTTGCTCCATTTTTCACCTCAGGAGGCCCCTTTTCGTGTCCCTGGCCCGGTACATCATTGTTTACCGCAGTCATTTGTCCCTAAGAGTCTGGAGTCCTCTAAATTTGTTTTTGTCAAACACAATGCACACAGGACACCACTACAGCCTTTGTATGATGGACCGTTTCGGGTTCTTCAACCAGGTCCAAAACATTTCCTTTTAGATTTAGGGGGTCGTACTGAGACTGTCTGTATCGATAGGCTTAAACCAGCTCATGTTGTGTCAGATGATCAGGTTGTTACGGCCCAGGCTCCTCGCAGGGGCAGACCTCCATCCACATTGTTAACGGACTGCTGTCCCCCTGCCAGAGACTCTCAACATCCATTGGAGCCCGAATCTTCTGCAGGCCCTCCTCGGAGCCCTCCGCTTCATCAGACTGGTTCTGCAGGGCCCAGGTTCAGCCGTTCTGGTCGTTTAATCAAACCTAAAATGCGGGACTAGTGATGGACCTTACTGGGTGTTCTGGGGGGGCGTGTGTGGTGGACCACTAGGGGGCTCTACTCACACCCAGTGGACCGAATGTGTTACAGGATGCTTTTATTGTGAAAGGTCCAGAGGACCGGATGTTGTGTTGGTATATAAGGCGGTGTTGGGTGGTTTTCCCCTCAGTTGAGTAGGAGTTGATTAAAAGTGAAGAACTACATTCCGTCTCCTGTGTCGTCTCTTCACCACCTCCTACAGTCTCAGTTTCTCTGAAAATCCTGCAACATCTGGAATGACCACTGGTCTGGGTCTGGGTTCCTTCTTTTCACCTGATGGCTGGCTGGAGTCCTGTTTGGGTTTCTTCTTTCAGGAAGGCCCAGTTAGGATATCCACATTTCTCTAGAGCCTGTTTTGTGTGTGATTTCTCCTTCTGTCTGGCTGCTGAGTTAGTGGGGACGCTGTCTGCTCTGTGGTACAGAGTCCTGATGACTCCTAACTTGTGCTCCAGAGGGTGATGGGAGTCAAACTGTAAATACTGGTCTGTGTGGGTGGGTTTGTGGTACACCTCAGTTTGCAAATTTCCTCTATCAGAAACTGAGACCTCACAGTCCAAGAAAGCCAACCTGCCATTTTTTACATCTTCTCGTGTGAACTTGATATATTTATCCACAGAGTTGATGTGATCAGTGAAATGTTGGACTTCCTGAGATTTAATTTTAACCCAGGTGTCGTCAACATACCTGAACCAATGACTTGGTGGTCTCCCTGAAAAGGACGTCAAAGCTCTCTTTTCTACCTCCTCCATGTACAGGTTGGCAACAATAGGAGAAACTGGAGACCCCATAGCACACCCATGTTTCTGCCTATAATATTGCTCCCCATATGTGAAGTAGGTTGACTGCAGGCACAGTTTCAAGAGTTGACACAGTTGCTCTGTGGAAAGTGTGGTCCTGTTGCTCAGAGTGGTGTCTGATTTTAACCTTAAACAGACCACCTCTACTGCCTCATCAACAGGAATGCACGTAAAGAGTGATGTGACATCAAAAGAGACCATTGTTTCATCAGTCTCCATGATGACATCCCTCACCTTATCCACAAAGTCCATGGTGTTCTGTATGTGGTGTTCTGAGCTGCCAACTAAAGGGATGAGTACAGACGCCAGATATTTGGAAACATTGTAAGTGACCGAATTAATCATGCTAACAATTGGTCTTAAACAGTGCTGGGCAGCGCTAATCCAAAAATTAGTTCCGCTATTTCTAAAGCACTAATTAATTTATTTAGGTCCGCAATTTCAAAAGCACTAATGCCTTGTGAAAATTAGGGGAAGCTAAATTCTAAACCGCTATTTAAATTCAACAATTGGTAGCCAGCAAGTTATGCAATATTTGCACTAGGCTGCCAACTAGCAGTCCATATCCTAGATGTTATTACTGTTTTTCTCTTACATTTTGTTGTTGGATGTAACTGGGACCCCGTGTACATAATCTCATCTCATCACATGTACTACATGCAGTGCAAATGACAATAAAGACTCTCTGACTCTGACTCTGATAATAATATTGTTTGTAATAATAATCATTTTCTTTGAGTATAACCAATAAACAAAATACACACAACAAAACAGACCCTAATTACACCCAAGAGTTCTTTTTTTTCTATTTTAAATCAGTTCTTGAATCCCGGATGATTAAAGGTCCATCAATCAATAATCTGGTAGTTTGTAGTTCATGATCCAGAATAATATGTCCAGAAAAAAACAAATAGTTTGGTGCAATTTAAGTCCTACCGCACAGCTGCGGTGATCCGGTAGCTTGCCATCCTGGGTGGGAACAGGGGGTGAAAAAAACCCTGACCTAAACAAGGTCATAAACAAAACAAAAATTAGCATTACTATATACACAGGACTAAACTGTTATCAAAAATAGTTAAACATTCACATAGTTAAACATTCACAAAAACAAATAAAATAATTCCAGCAGGTATTTTTCAAGAATCATTCAAATGTCCTGTTAAGCACCTTGGTCAATGCAAGGCATTGCAGGAAGGTGCTATACAAATAAAGTTTATTATTATTATAACTTCAATTCAAAGACCACATCAACAGTACAATCAAATTAAAGTTACAGATCAAGTTTTAAAGTGCACTTCCAAGTTGTATCCAAGTTTAATTCATATAAGAGTCAATTAAGCTTAATTTACTTCAATATTGTTTCAAAAATCAAATAGTAATTTCTTTTTTCTTGCGCAACCCAAAATAAATTAAACCAATTCCAAATTTCTATAGGCAGTCAACAGATTTAATGAAAAGTAACTAAAATGATCCTAAAAGGATGAAATTACAAAAATAAAAAGATGTATTTAATACTTTACGTATATATATTCTATTCGGCCACGAAATTAACAAAAAGAGAATGATCTTTTAATCACTAAGACCACTTTTAAATCTCAAATACACGGGCGTGTCGCCACCGCATTTCTATTTCATAAAAGGAACCCAAATACATAAAACGAACGACTCACCGTCGAGTGGTTGACACAAAACACCCAATACAATCCTCCGGCCGTGTTAATTTAGCATGATACAGCGGGGTTCTCTCATGATTTATGAAGACACCGAGCACAACCAGCTAGCCACAGTGTTAGCACGAGTTCACCTCTGACCCGGAAGATGTCAAGATAGAATAGTCCATTTTTAGTAGGGGGATACAGAAATCGACCGGTTTTTGTATTGCGTTTTTAATGATCGTTTTCATCGTAACTATAATTATTTTTATGTTAAATGTACATTAACAAGCATGAGCAATGTTAGGGATGTAGGTGACTGGCCGGGGCAGGGCGGGGCCCCTGCTGATTGGGAGCCCCAGGCAACGGCATCATTTGCCTACATGGTAGATCCGCGTCTGTTCTCCCCGCTGCTCCCCCTCCCTCCTCTCTGCTCCCTCACCAAGGGGGTAAAAGGTAAACAAGCAGCTACGAGAGCCAGTGAGAGCCCGTAAATAAGTTTTTTCGTTTTTACTGATAGGTAATTAGTTATTAGCGGTACTGCATTTTAAATAAAAATAGCGCAAATCCGCGTATGAATTATAAAAGTTAGTTAATCCGCTGTAACGCTGACAAATTGTTTAGGTCCGCTATAAGCGGATTAGCGCATTAGCGCTCCCTAGCGGTCTGGTATCCACCTTTGGTCTTAACACTGGAAATCCCAGGATATTTAAATCAGTACAATCTTTACCAGAGCCTAGCCAAATGGCTCTTTTTTTTAGGAATTTGTAATCCTTGAGTAAGCATGCCTGGAGACTTTTTCCTTCTGCAAGTAAAAGCGATGGCTTTTGTAGTAGGAGGATGCATTTGGGGGGGATATGCTGGGGGACTTGTGTCTATTGTTTGCGAATGAATGGCAAACATTCCAATCTAATTGGCTTGGCTGATGGCTCTTGTAACAGATTGCAGGGACAGGTTGTGTTCTGACATACTGTAAGAGTGATTTTATATATATATATATATATATATATATATATATATATATATATATATATATATATATATATATATATATATATATATATATATATATATATATATATATATATATATATATATATATATATATATATATATATATATATATATATATATATATACATATATATATATATATATATATATATATATATATATATATATATATATATATA
>JBBPBX010002490.1:67190-80467 GCA_038048925.1 Garcialebias charrua
AGTATATATATTTTATCATTCAACTATGTTCATTTTTGCAAACAAAATGATAAATTAATGAAAATTCCTTTCAAAGTGAGAATAAAATTAAAAACTGCTTTTATCTCTGAAAAATCCGACTACAAGCGAATGCAACATTTGTGACGTAGGGAGCAGTACCGTCAGTCTGCGTCTGCCATTAACGCATATTCATTCTCATCCAGATCGCCTTTTTTTTTGTATGACTTGAAAAATGCCGGTTATGTTGCATTTTGGTGTTCTAATATCATCAGTGAACAAGTGAGCCTTTTCACTTTCCAAAAAGATGTAAGTCATTCCTCAAGAATGGAATAAATAAAGCTGCCCCCACCCTCAGACTGAGCTCCCTGCTTCCTGAACAGGTAAGAGTCAAATACATACGGGTGCAGACCTAAATTAGAACCTGCTGTTTCTGCTCATCTAACTTCCTGCTTCCAAAACTAAAGACAAATAGCTCAAATCTTAACTTAGATTGATAATTTAGTTGTTTTATTTCTTGTTCGCATGAATATCTATATGGGGCGTTCTAAAGACTTCTCGCAACGTCACAAATGTTGCATTTGCTTGTAGTCAGATTTTTCAGAGAGAAAAGCGGTTTTTAATTTTAATCTCACTTTGAAAGGAATTTTCATTAATTTATCATTTTGTTTGCAAAAACGAACATAGTTGAATGATAAAATATATATATCTTCTATAATTTCATGCAAATTTGTAAGATGATGTCAGTGGACCTAAATTATCACACTAATCAGTAATATCTGAGCAGGACTTTTCTAAACTAGAGAAGTAAAATTTCTCTTGTTTTCTAACCTCACTACGTGTGCCTGACAGACATAGCTGAGGGTTTACTACAATACTTGTGGACAGAGGACCAGACTTAGCTTTTTTAGATTTTTCTACCTGGATTATTGAGCATGCATCAGGGTAATACTTGTGGAGTTACCGTAATCGCGGCTGCCTCTTTATTTTTATGGCATTCTCTTGATTTGACCGTTTAAAAGCTGCTTTTAATTTCGTGATGTTTGTAAATGTGGTGTCTGGAGGTTGCAGGTTGAATTCCTTAACCTGTTTGTCTGACACATACTGTTACAGCGGCATCAGGAGGAAGACCGTCCTCAACATGCCTCTTTTGCCCAACCTGGACCTGAAGAACGACCCGGTACCCGCACAACAACTGTATACTACTAGTGATCTTGTACTACAACAAATACTCGTGTAGTCTCAAGTTATTTAAACTGCAAGAGGCTTTAGAAGCCTCAGAAATATTTGACATGTTCTGGGTTATTTATACATTTAGTTGTCCAAAGATTTTCAGTTTTAGTATTTAAAAAATATTACTGGTAAATAGAACAATTTTAAACTTGAGAGTTTGAAATTCTTTTCTAAATAATAATAAAAAATATGCTGATGGTTGTTCAGGACAATAGAAGAGGAAGTTGATTTCACACACTTCCTACAGAGTGACGTTCTCCTGTGAGGAACGTTCACCGGGCTCCTGTTTCACTTTGGTTCCTCTTTGCAGTCGGAGCTGACCGAGCTGGTGCAGACCTACAAACAGGAAGTGACGGAGGCGTCGTGCGAGCTCATCTGCGATTGGGCGCAGAAGATCTTGAAGCGTTCCTTCGACACGGTGGTGGAGATCGCTCGCTACCTGATCCAGGAGCACATTGTGAACCCTCGCTGCAGCCAGGCCGACCTGGTGACCTCTGCTGCCCTCGCAGGTTAAACCATCGCATTTAATGGGCCACATTTTGTTACGAAGAAACAGAATCATGTTGGGAGTCCACACAGGGTTCATTTAAAGTTATTTTAAAGGGGACCAAATGTAGGATATATAATTTTTTGTGGTTTATCTGTGGGCTATCCAGACCATTTTCAGTCAATTTTATACACAAAATAATGCTTAGATTAAAAAATATCCCCTTTCTAATTCTGCCAAATTTCACTTCCGTTCTAAACGACCGGTTTATGAATAATGAGGTCTGAAAGCCACGCCCTACAAAGACCTATTTACATTAACTACGCCCTCTGCAACAGCCAGTATCTCTAATATGTTGTTATTTTAAAATTAGCTCTTTTTTATTACTCATTTGACTTACTGTTAGTGCTAGTAGCTTAAGATAACTTACCAAAAGCCCTCTGCGCTTGCCGCCATTTGCAGCTCCTGTTTTTAGCATTAGCTCCGAGGCTAATGATAGCTTTTCCTCTCCGAGCGGGCGGTGTGCTCCGCTCGTTGCATGCGGCGCTTGTTGGAGCGTGCTTCAGTCCACACACAAAGTTCACAGAATGTCTCCAGTTAATTTATCCGCATGAGGCAACTTTTGACCGGACCCCCGGACGTCAAAAGTCAGTAGCTCGCAACAACTCCCGCACGCAGATGGTGTCTTCGCCGGCGGTCTGCAAAACAAAAGGCTTAAAAAAAAAAAAAAGGAAATCCGCGACCGTGACGCGAACCTGTGTCCTTCGGATGACGAGTCCGGTTCATTACCTCTGGGCCAACTGTGCAGTTGTGCAAAAACAGACTTTCGTCGTATAAGAAATAATCACAACCACCTACATTTAGAACGGTGAAGTTTTGATTAGATTTTGATGAAGTGAAAGGTATTCTTAAAATAAATAAGTTGCTAATCTGAAAATATATCGATCAGTGGTGCTTCATGGTACAGACTCTCGTCCCGCGAGTAAGTGTGTGTGTGTGCACAGTTTTCTGCCGGTTGCGCGTTGGGAGCGATATTACACTAAAAATTGAACTAAAACGTAAAAATAACAATTATAAAGTATTATTATATCGATGTATATATCTAGTTTCACCCCGATTTCTCCGAAACAAAAGGCTTTAAATAAAAAGGGAAAAAAAAAACGATGCCGTTGACAGGACGCGAACTCTAGTCTCCTGCGTGCCGCTCAAGTGTCTTAACCGCTCGACCAAACTGACAGTTGTGTTAGAGCAGTCCTCCATCATATAAGAAACAAGTCCAAACCGCGAGAGTGTGTGTGCACAGTTTCAACGAGACAGAGTTCATTCAAACAAGGTAATAAAACATTCTGGTTTTACTCAAGATGTGCTGCTGGCTGGAGCAGGGCTGAGCCCATAGCCCCCCCGGGGGCTAAATAAATGAATAAATAAATAAATGACCGCCAGGTCAGTTCCTAAACTGCTCGGCAACCGTGACGTCTTTTATAGTGAAGTGGGTTGAGCCAGAGCCATATAAAGTGAGAGTTGCGACACTTCCATAGAGATCCGTTGTAAGAATGGAATGCGGAAGTCACGTGGGTCATGGAGGGGGCGATTTGTTCCATGCTCTGTTTAACAGTCTGACTCTGCCTGCAGTAGCGCTCCGTTGCCGCCAGAGGGCGCAGCTCCACAAGGTTTCCATGGCCGTTGTTTGGAACGATTGACTGCCAGTTGGCGACTTCAAAGAGTGTCAGAACTCTCTATATATACGGCTCTGGGTTGAGCCGCACCAGTGGTTGCTAGGTGAGGGGCTGGACTCAGGTTTGGTGTGGGTTGTGGCTGCGGTTTGTGACGTCACAAACCGCAGGAAGTGCAATCGGCCCGTTTCTATCTAAGATAAATAAATCTACTTATAGTAAATAAACCACTGGGTGCATTTTTTTGGCCTTAGGACTGTTTCTTTATGAAGTAAATACCCAAATTTGAGTAAAAAAACATTAAAAAGTGAATTTTGCATGTGTGGTCCCCTTTAAAGCAACTAATCAGGAAAAAATCTGAGGTTCAGAAGTAAAAAACAAGAAATTGATTTGGAGCCGAAACTTTTCCCGCCTTGGATCCACTTGAGGTTAAAAACATTCATGGAAGCTCAAATATGGAAACTTTCTATTTCTTCGTTAAATACATTTTAAAAAATTTGTTAAACTTTTAAAATATATTTTATGACTAAATTGAGGGCGTGGTGGTAGAGAGGTTAGCGAAGGCGAGCCTGTGATCGGAAGGTTGCCGGTTCAACCCCTCGGATCAACAACATCAAAATGTGGGTGGGAAAAGTGAAATGCCTCCACCTGCCTCCACCCTCATTCGCCTCACTCTGTCTCTTGAGCAAAGCCCTCAACCTCCTGCATCTGCTCCCTCGGGCGTCCTAGATATCAGCTCTCTGCTCCACACAGAGGGATGTGGTAGCTCGGTGGTCTGTGGTTGCATCAGGAAGGGCGTCCGGCGTAAAAACAAGCACTGAGTCTTCGTGCGCGTTAGTTCACCGTGTGATGACCCCTGAAGAAGAGAGCAGCTGGGAAAAAAAGGACCAAGTTTATTCTTCATATTTTGTTTCCAAGTGGAAGTTCTCACTTTAGACTTTGAGAAAAGTGGCAACATTTTGTCAAATGGGGACACTTTCTGAAGTTTGGGACACTTTGTAACTTTAAAAGTGTTATAACGATTATTTTTCATCCAACCTTCATTTATACAGGTTAGTCTCATTGATCCACGAGGGACCTGTGCCAGACAGAACATGTTTATGTTTACTAAATTTGTTCTTTTTTTTTTACAAAAAAAACAAACAATACAAAATAATCCCATAAATGATAACGTACAAAATATAAAAAAATGAAAGGTAGCAGAAAGAAGAAAAAAATCTTATTATATCTGCCCCTTTCTTCAAACAATCAGTTCAAACAATAATAATCTTCCAGTAACAGTACAAAATGAATAACTAATTCTCTAACTAATACAATGCACATTACGTTACTTCATATATATATTTTTTAACAATTCAGTTTTGATCTTTTTCTTAAATGTAAACATTGACTTGGCATTTTTAACTACATTCTCCAAGCCATTCCATAATCCAATTCCCTGGATTGAGGTAGAACGTCCCTTCAAACTAGTTCTGAATTTTGGTTTTACAAATATCTCTGTCCCCTTAAGATTATAACAACTTTGTCTTTTAACAAAATGCATTTGGATATTTAAAGGTAATGCGTTATTCTGAGCCCTATACATAACTGATAAAATATTATAGTCTACCAAATCATGGAACTTCAATAACTTCAGTTGATAAAATAATGTACTTGATGGATGACAGTAATGTTTTCTAGTGATAATTCTTACAGCTCTTTTCTGTAATACAAAAATAGGCTTTGTGATTGTTTTACACGCTTTCCCCCAAACATCAATACAATAGATTAAGTGTGGAACAATGATTGTGTTATACAACAAATACAGAGCTTTATCATTCAATAGGTCTCTGACTTTGTACAGTACTGCAATCGATTTAGCTATTTTTATTCTTACAGAATTTATGTGTTGTTTCCATGTCAGTTTGTCATCAATAATAACACCCAAAAACTTCACCTCACTCACTCTACAAATCTCAACACCCTCAATTTTGAGTGGAACATCAACAGTTTTCTTTTTATTACTGAATATCATGTAATTAGTTTTTTCTAGATTTAATGATAATTTATTGAGTTTAAACCAAGTTTGTATTTTGACAAATTTCTGTCTTTATCAACTCCAACATTTGTTCTATATCAAAAACACATGTAAAGCACAGACAACAATAACAATCAACTACAGTAAAAATGCAGTTCAAACAAAAGTAGTGTTATAAAACAATAAATGAGGGTGCCGTAAAACACTAAAAACATTACAACGAGCAACAAATACAGTTTGTATAACCTGGAAAATGATCGGAGCGGTCGAAATTGTTGAAACACGAGAACCTCGACTCACGGCAGACAGATTTTTTTTACGAGTTGACATAATGATTCAACAGTTCAAACAGACTGCTGCCGTTTCTGAAAACACAACTTAAAGTTTCTGCTCCTGTCGTTCGCCTGCAGGTGGTCCAGCTAAAACGCACAAGGTCATCAAGAAAGCTCCTGCGACCTCTAAAGCTGATGGAGACGAAGCCTCAGATCCGAGGGTCTGTTGCCACTCGATCGCTGATCTAATTGATCCGTCTGTCTTTCCGCTCACTCACTTCCTGTTTGTCTGCAGAAGGAACCGGGAGACTCGTCTTCGTCCTCTCAGAAGCTTCCGTCTGGAGACAAGTCAGCAGCAGCAGCCAAACCTTCCACAGCAGATGCCCCGCCTCCTTCCTCTACCTCTTCCTCATCCCTGCGTCCAGCGGTAGGTCAACGCTAAAACTGTTCTTTTTTTCTTTCTATTTTTTGTAACTGGGGGGCAGCTGTGTGGAGACAAACACCCAGAGACTTCAGATCTGGACTGGACTGTAGAGATAATGAAACTTTAATGAAGTTTTAATCAGAACATAAAAGTTCAAAAGCAAACAGCAGAGTTTTTTTTTTCTCTAATGTGTAACAGCTACTTGGGTTGTTGCTTTTTTACCAACTGAATAAAATTAAAAAAAAAAACATTTCACAGTTTTTAGGCACAAATCGAACTGAATGCCCTTCATGAAGATTCACACCTTATTAGGCCTGTCACGATGAACAATAAATCAATTAATCGCATGATAAATGAAAATTATTAATCTAATTTTCATTGATCGGCTTTATCGTTTCTTCGTGTCGTTCTTTCTACTGAAGACGCTGGATGACAAAAGGTTCAACTCCGGTGCTCTTCACTGACCTCCGTCTTGTCAAATTGACAAAATTCACGGTTGAAACTCGTGTCTTCGTGTAAAAAGTTGTTTTTCTCTGCAAAAAGAAGCTGAGAACTTGTTTACTGATTTATTTATTTATTTTTATTAAAAGCTTTGTGTAAAAAATGCTATGCTAAAGAGCTCAACCCACACAGAGCGTCCGCCATTTTGAGAACCGAAAAATAGGAAGGAGAGACAGACCATGTCACGTCAAGGGGGCTCCCTCCCACTTTTATTAATGAGACACGCTGCTCGCTCCCTCACTATCCATCCTTTGGTTCAAACAGTCTTATACTGTCATCCGGTGGTCAAAAAAGGTACTACACACAAAATTAACCATCATTTCTTCTTACGTTTGACAATAATTACTAAGTATTGCCAAATTCCAAACAATATTATCGTTTATCGCAATAATTTTTGAAACAATTTATCGCCCAGCAAAATTTGTTATCGTGACAGGCCTAAACCTTTTTTTGTTTGTGTAATTGAAAAGACGCTGAGCACACGTGTTGCAGTTGTTGCAGTTGAAATGAGCCGGTAACATGAATCCTGATCTCTGGCTGTGCTGCAGGTGGAGGCGTTCATGAAGCAGTTACCCAGAATCCTCCCTCGCAGCTCCGTCCCTGATAAGAGCCTCTCTGTCCTCGCCTCTCTGCCCTCGCAGGCTCCCATAGAAGCCTCTGGTGTCGNGAGAATGTTTTCACACAGCTCAGTTGAGGCTTCTAGAGGTGAAGGTTCATTGAAGTGTAGAACTGAGTTCAGGGTGACAAAAAAAGCTTGGCGGTTGTAGGAGTTTGCTGCAATTATATCAGAAAATAACTTTGATTTGGCAGCTTTAACTGCCTTCTGATAATGACACCAAATTTCCTTTTAGGATTTGAAAATAAACCTGCAGCCGGTCTTTCCTCCACCTGCGCTATGCTCTCCGATATTGCTTTCTAATGTCTTGAGTGACCCTGGTTAGTGGCAGCTCCATAGTCTGAAACGTGGCTTTAGGAACTCCAGCGGCCATAGTCAAATGCATTACGGGGGCCAGACGGGCGACATTGAATCTGGTTGGCGCCTTGCATGGCAGGCTACCGCTACCGGTGTATGAATATGTGTATGAATGGGTGGATGATGGTACTGTGAAGCGCTTTGGGGCTCCTCATAGGGGGTTGGAAAGCGCTATATAAGTAAGCTCCATTTACCATTTATCTGAAACTGCTGACTAATGGTACGTCCACACCAAACAGCTTTTCAACTGCAGGAGCATCCAGTTTACATGCAAAGTCAATGGGGAGGCGCGTCTTGGCGTCGGGCGTCACGTCACGTGCGTGTTGAGCGTGCTGGAAAGCGTTTTCCGTACACGTGAACCCGCGTCAGCCTCCAAAGCACGCCTTGAACATGCTGATGATTTCGCTGTTCAAGTGTTCAAACGCCGTTCAACTCGTGTGTCAACTAATCAGGGAGAGTCGGGGGGAGCTATGTGACGCGGAAACGAGGGGACGGGTATTGCGCAACTATGTGACGTATTGTTTGTGGGACACAGAAAAAACCTGCAAAGTCGTGTACTATGGAAGAGAAACTCATTGTAGCTGTGTGTTCGCGACAAGTCCTTCACGACCAGTCAAGTCTGCTCTACAGAGACAGAAATAAAAAGGTCCTTGCCTGGCGGAGTGCAGTGAGGAACTCGGTATACCGGTAAGCTCCTCCCCTCCCCCCCCGCCACGCCGCCGCAGCTTCGCGTTCTGGTCTGGACACCACTGGGTCCAGTGCGTCCACTTGCGTGCGTGACAAGCTTTTTTGCCGTTGAAAAGCTGTTTGGTGTGGATGTACCATAAGGCTAAGGCTAAATAGAGTAGGATTGTTATTCACGTCAGCGGTAGTAACACCCGGTTATGCCAATCAGAGGTCCCTAAAATTAATGTCGCTTCGTGTGTGACCAACCTGAATAATAGTGATGACCTGTTAAGCCGCATGTCATCGTTTAACCGCTGGGTGTCCAGGTGGTGTTCTGACAACGACATGGGCTACATAGATAACTGGAGTTCTTTTTGGGGAAAACTTGGTCTGATGCGGAGAGATGGCATCCATCCCATGTTGGACAGAGCCGCTCTTCTTTCTAGAAATATGGCTGATTTTGTTTATCCCCCAAATTATTGACAACCCAGGGTCCAGTCCAGGAAGCAGAGTTGTAGTCCTCCACACCTCGCTGCTGCTTCTCCTATGTTACCCACCCACACCCCAATTGAAACAGTGTCAACTCACCCACAGCTCAAATTAAATAAACCAAAAATCAGCTCTAAAAATACAAACCATATAAATCTTATTAAAATAAACACAGTTACTTTACCAGAGCAAAATCATTAAATGTGGATTATTGAACATCAGATCCCTTTCCTCTAAATCCCTGTTAGTTAATGAACTGATTGATCATCATATTGACTTTTTCTGTCTGACAGAAACCTGGCTACAAGTGGAGGATTTTGGTAGTATAAATTATTCCACTCCTGTTAATTATTTAAATTTTCATGTTCCTAGAATAACTGGCCAAGGTGGAGGAGTAGCTTCTATTTTTCAGTCGGTATTATTGATTAATGCCAAACAAGTTATTAGTTATGATTCTTTTGAATCGCTGTCCCACAGTCTTTCTCATCCAAAATGGAAATCAGAAAAGTCACTTTTACTAGTTGCTATTTATCGTCCACCAGGCATTTACTCTGTTTTTGTCCAAATTCTCATAATTTTTAACTGACTTACTACTAAATACTGATAAAGTCATAATAATGGGTCAATAGTCATGTAGACGTTGAAAGTGATAGCTTAAGCATAGCCTTTAATAATTTAATAGTCATTTGGTTTTACACAAAACGTCCGCACACCTACTCATTCTTATCATCACACCCTTGACTTAGTTCTGACATATGGCATAGACATTAAAGTGCAACTAAACCCAAAATTAACTTTTTTTTAGCTGATGAACTCCCTGGAATGTGTTTAAAATGTTATCTAGCACTATGGCTGTGTTTATTCTCACATAATTGTGCATATCTGTGTAAATTGGCAATATTTGGCAATATTTGGTCTAAAAATGTGTTTACGGTAGTTCTATGGGTTGAACTGGTGGATTACACCTTAATTTTCTTATTTGTGCAAACGCTCATGTGTGACATGTCTGCTCATGTGTGATGTCACACAGGTGGTTCAAGCAGAGCCAATCCCCTGCAGAGATGAGAAGTGCATACCTTATATGGAAGTGCTGCATTTCACTCCTGACAAGCGGTTTTATTTTTCTTTTCATTTTCATTGTTTTAGGCCTTTGGTTTTGGATGGAATGGGTGGAATGGATAAATACATCTACATGTTTATTCTTTGTTGTTGCTTGGTGTATGTTGTTGGCTAGAGGTTTAATTTGTTTTAGGTTGTTGCAGGTGGAGGCGTGAACAAAAGCACAACTCTACCTCCACCCCTCCTTGTCTCTCGACACGCCCATTTTCAGGGAGATTTTGGAAGGAGGAGTTACCGTCTCAACCTGGGTTTAGTTTCACTTTAAGGATATAGTAATAGTTCCTCAAAATCTAATTCTGTCCAACCATTTTTTAATACATTTTTTAGTTTACATTAAATGACTACACAGCCACTGAGAGTAGTTTCATCTTAGCAGGTGCTTATCAGAAAACGCTGTAACCAAATGTAAACAATCGCTTCCATCATTGTTTTCCTCTGTCTTGCAGAGTAATGCATCTGAGAACAGTGACTTAGATCATCTAATTGATCACAACTTTGATGCAAAATTCACTTGATAAAATTGCTCAGCTGAAAAATAAAGTAATCAATCAGAGGAAACTGGCTCATTGGTTCAATTCTGAATTATGTACTTTAAAGGAGGCATCTAGAAACCAGGAGATAAAATGGTGTGCTACTAAGGTTGAAGAATTTAATTTAACTTGGAAAGATAGCCTGCTAACATATAAGCTCTCCATAATGCTAGGACTTTATATTACTCATCTTTAATAGATGAGAATAAAAATAACCCTAGGTTTCTGTTTAGTATTATTGCTAGACTAATTAAAAGTCCCATCTCTGTTGAACCATGTATCCCTACAACTATAAGTAGTGATGACTTCATGAGATTCTTTATAAATAAATTATTTCAGAGAGAAAATTCAAACCGTCCATCCTTCTACTATCCCTAGTCCCCTGTCAAATGAGACAACTTTAGGAATTTCACTAGAGCCTGATTTGTATTTGGACTGTTTTTGTCCTGTTGAGCTCTCTTAATTGTCAAAAATAATAGCCTCATCCAAACCATCCACATGTCTGCTAGATCCCATCCCAACCAGGCTGTTTAGAGGTATTTCCCCTAATTAATGTCTACATTTTGAATCAACTTAATTTGCTTTAATGAATGGTTACGTACCACAGCGCTTTAAGGTTGCTGTAATTAAACCTTTACTTAAGAAGTTTGACCTTGATTCCGAAATTCTGGCCAATTATAAACCTATATCTAACCTAACTTTTGTCTAAAAAATTCTAGCGAAAATAGTTGCAGGTCAGTTGTGTGAACATGTACAAATAAATAATATGTTTGAATAGTTTCAGTCAAGGTTTAGAGCTCATCATAGCACAGAAACTGCACTAGTAAAAGTCACTAATTATATTTTCATGTCCTCAGACAATGGACTTGTGTCTATACTGGCCCTGTTAGATCTCAGTGCTGCATTTGATACAGATGATCACAATATTTTACTACAGAGGCTTGAATATGATCTTGGGATTACAGAAACAACTCTAAGATGGTTTAAATCATATCTGTCCGATAGATTCCAGTTTGTACAAAGTAAATTTAAATAAATAATGTCTTCATACACCAAAGTTAATCATGGAGTCCTTCAGGGCTCATTACTTGGGCCAATACTCTTTATTGCATGCTTCAATTAGGTAAAGTTATTAAACAGCATGGGACACATTTTCATTGTTATGCTGATGACACACAATTACATGTGTCCATTAAACCCAATGAATCCAATCAGTTATTAGACTACAAGCATGTCTTAAAGACATAGAAACCTGGATGACCCTTAATTTTCTCCTTTTGAAAACAGGCAAGACTGAGGTTTTGGTTTTTGAACCTGAGAAACTTAGGAAATAATTTTGATGAATGGATTTTGTCTTTCGCCCTCCTAAGATGACATTAATATGGCCTCCAGCTCTAATGTTAAAAATCTGGTGTTATTTTTGATCAAGACATGTCTTATCCCCCACATTAAAAATGTTACTAGAACTGCCTTCTTCTGCCTACGTAATATCACTAAAATTAGAAACATCTTGTATAAAAATGATGAGGAAAAACTGGTTAATGCATTTGTCACGTCTAGATTGGACTATTGCAATGGTTTATTATCTGGGTGTCCAAATATTTCTTTAAAAAGTCTTCAGTTGATCCAAAATGCTGCTGCCAGAGTCTTAACTGGAGTTAGTAAGAGAGATCATATCTCTCCAGTTTTAGTCTCTCTCCATTGGCTCCCTGTCAAATCTAGAATTTATTTCAAAATCCTACTTCTAACCTACAAAGCTCTCAACAACCTAGCTCCATCTTAGATTACATATCTTATTGTTCCATATTTTCCTAACAGAGCACTTTGCTCTCAGGCTTCAGGTTTACTCACAGTTCCTAGAATTTACAAAACCAGAATTGGAGGCAGATCTTTTACAAAGTAGTTCTCAGGCTCCTCTCTTGTGGAACCAACTTCCAGTTTCTGTCCCTAAGGCTGACACATTGTTCAGTTTTAAAACTAGGCTTAAGACTCTCCTTTTTGCTAAATCCTACATTTAGGGTCGGCTTGGGTTTCCTGAGCTGTCCCTTAGTTATGCTGCTATAGGCTTAAACTGCTGGAGGACCAACTGACCACACTTTTTCACTCTGCTATTGTCTTTACTTACTCTGCTCTGTTTTGTACTTGTAATTATTTTTTCTATCCTTAACTTGTGTTTTTGTCTTTCAGGCACACCTGGACCTATATCTGGACCAGAGGTCAAATTAACCGAATATTTTCCATATTTGACTGGTTGTTTTACGTGAAGACAGAGAAATCAAAACACCGTCTGTCGTTTGACAGAAACATCCACTCTCTACCAACCAGTTCATGAACTTCACACCCCAGTCCGGTAGGTGGCGGTAATTGCACATTATGGCTTTTGCCAACCCCCAATAAGCCAAAGGGAGAAGAAAATACATGACGTTGTTGACTACATTTGAAAAAAAAATGTCAAGGCAGCTTAGCATACAAAGTTTCTTCAAAAAGCCCAATAACTGCGATTGTGTTGAAAAAATAGGTGAAAAAAGAGGGAGTGATGCAGTGGAGGACGATGGACAAACAAGTAATCCACCCTACACTGAGCGATCAACTTGTAACAAGGAGGTTAGATGTTATCGTTTAATTGAATTGTTCATGCATCGTTATTTCATTTTATTTTTTTGTTATTGCAGATGTAGATTCTCTGTTCAGCTTGTTTGGAACTATTATTAATTAAAATGAATGAAACAATGTGGTAATTATTTTAAAAAACAAGTGACTGATTAAAATGTATTTTGACCGGATATTTTTAACCCTGTCTGTCAAAACGACCGACAACGAAAAAGTCTAGCGAAACCTCTGATCTGGACCTACCATTTTGTGTTTGTTTGTCTCTCATTTCTGTACGCTCAACCAG
>JBBPBX010002491.1:0-22698 GCA_038048925.1 Garcialebias charrua
AAAGGCGCTAATTTTAAACTGTTTTTGAGAGGAATTTTAATTAATTTAACATTGTTTTAGCAAAAACGATCAGAGGTCAATCTTAATATACTGTATATATATGTTGTGCCATTTTATGGAAAGTTGAAAGATGATGTCAGTGGAGCTTTAAGCTACTGTTTTCATAGTTTTTTTTCTTTAAGCTACCGTTTTGTTAGTTTTAGCTTCAAACTACAGTCATTCTTGTTTTAGCCTTAAGCTACTACTTTTCTAATAATAAATAATAATAATAACTTTATTTGTATAGCACCTTCCTACAATGCCTTGCATTGACCAAGGTGCTTAACAGGATAAAAAGATGAATAAACTGGAACAATAAATCAATGAAAATAGAATAAGAAACAACAGCAATAAAAGAAGGCAATGGAAATAAAAATGCTACATACTAAAATACCAAAAGTAATAAAAGTTACACACTGAAAGCTTTTTTGAACAAGTGGGTCTTCAGTCTGGTTTTGAACAGAGTCAGATCAGAGGTGGCACGCAGCTCAAGGGGGAGGCTGTTCCAGGCTTTTGGGCCGGCAACAGAAAATGACCGGTCTCCCCATTGTTTGTACCTTGAGCGAGGCACCTCCAGCAGGTGTTGACTGGCAGATCGTAAAGCTAGATTTAGCTAGATTTTTACTATATTTAGCATTAAGCCATTGTTATACTAGTTTACACTTTTATCTACTGTTCAGCTAGATTTAGCTTTAAGCTAAAGTCTAGCTTGTTTTAGCTTAAAGTTGAGACTTTTTAGCTTTAAGCTACTGTTTTGCTAGTTTTAGCTTTAAGCCACCATTTAGTTTAGCCTTAACTGCCTTGCTAGATTCAGCCTTAAGCTACTTTTTTGCTAGTTTACACTTGAAGCTACTGTTTTGTTAGTTTTAACTTTAAGCTCAAGTCTTGCTCATTTATGATAAAGCTACAGACTTATTTGTAGCTTTAAGCTACTGTTTTGTAAGTTTAAATTTCAAACTACAGTCATTCTTGTTTTAGCCTTAAGCTACTACTTTACTAAATTTAGCATTAAGCTACTGTTTTACTAGTTTACACTTTAAAGACCATGTACATGTAAAGTGAATTTCAATATTTTCTTCAATAAACATTATAAATGTCAAAATTGTAATCTTGTAAATGAGTAAAAAGTCTCAAAATTGTAGCTCAATTAATTTTGGAGTTATAGATCAAACTTTGTTTAAAGATATGTCTGCTTCAGGATTTTTTAGGCGTGGTTTAAATGTGACCGCGTTTCGTCACGCGGTCTAAAGCCCCACCCCCTGCAGCTCCAGCCGTATAAATTCGTTCTTCGCATCGGTGGAGCCATTCACTCGCGAATCGCAGATAGCATCAGATAGCAATAGCCATGCGCGTAGCCAGGGGCGGTTCGCCCGGTTCGAACGAACCGCCCACTTTGCCTATGAAGTCCCATCTAGTCATTCTATGAGGGGCGGTTCGTTCGTTTATAAATGTGGACCTTAAAATATAGACACGTCCTGGTAGCTCACTGGAAACGCATTACTTTGCCTATGAAGTCCCAACTAGTCATTCTATGAGGGGCGGTTTGTTTATAATAAATGTGGAGCTCAAAAATACACACGTCCTGGTGGCTCACTGGGTAACGCATTGCGCCGTTAGCTGCTCCTAACCTTATCTAGACCTCGTGGGTTCGATTCCCACAAGGTATGACTTTTTTTTTTTTTAGATTATTTATTCATTCCAGATTAAAAAAACTTTATGCTTTATTTCTTGTTGTTTTGTAAATAGTTTTCTTGTGTTTTTTTAATCTGGAATGAATAATAAAATAAAAAAAACGTTGTCCCATGTGGGAATTGAACCCATAAGGTTCAGAGCGGCAAGCCAACGCTCTTCTCACTGAGCTATCGAGGCATGCATGTCTGAAAAGTATTTTGTTCATTGTTAGCTAGCTAATCAATTATGCCTCGTTCCTGCATCTTCCCTGGATGTCGCAATGGTCAGGGCACCTGCTTGGTGACTTTATTTAATTTATTTTATTTACTTGATCTCTGCTGCTGTCAGCCACGGACACACAGAGTGGACTCTGTTTGTAATTGTGTCATTTAGCTGTTGTTTTGTTATTTACATACAGTTTTTGTAACTTTAGCTTTTGTTCTGTTCGTTTTAACTTTTAACTATTCATTGTTAAGACTCTTAGACGTTCAGCTCAAATTTTTTACTGATCATCACAGAAAATGTGATTTCTCTCGTTTAAAAGAAAAAAAAAATATTATGAAATGGAGCTCCTCATAAATTTACTGAGATGAAACGCAGAAATTTGATTAAACTTGCTTAATTTTTGGACTTACGTTCCATGTTGGCCTCTTCTTTTGTCTCTTGGCTTTAATTTGAGGGAATTTACATCCTCATGAGAGACGCAGCTGGAGGGGCTGCTTCCTGTCAGCCCCTTCATTATTTTTTTTTTAATCCGCCTTCTTCCTCGGCATGATGCTCTGATGGGCCTGAACAGAACCTTTCTCTAGTTTCTTCTTGCTTCAGGGGCTTTTTGCTGTTCATGAAGTGAAAAACATGCTCAGCTGAATTGAAATCAGGTAACAGATTGGATCGGTTTGAGGAAAAAATATATATATATATCACAACAGAGCCATAAAAACAGCTCCCCTGCTGTCATGTAGCTTCTGACTGACTGTTTTTACTGATGTTTTGAGTGAAAGCAGAATTATTTATTTTAAAACCTGCCTTTAAATAAGGCTTGGATTTAATGATTACTTGTTGAAAGTCTCAGTTACAACCTGTCCTTTAATTCATGTGATATTTTGCTAACAGATCCACAAACATGCTGACATTATTGTCCGTCTTAGCCTTTCAGGAGCAGGCGATAAAAATCCATTTTATTTGGTGTTTTCTTTTGGCCCAAGTATGGGGTGCCATTTAAGAAGTTGCACAGTCAAAAATAAAAAGCGATGTTCTAGTTTATATTAGCCTTTCATAAGAATTTTTTTTTCAGTCACATTTTCACTGTTCACACATTTATAAATATCATAGTTCCAAACTAAATGTGTAATTTTCAAGCTAAATGTTTAGTTTACAAACTAAATATTTAGCTTGCAAGTTAAATATTTAGTTAGCAAGCTAAATATTTAGCTCCACACTAAATATTTAGTTTGTAAACTAAATGTTTATGTCCAAGCTAAATTTTTAATTTACAAACTAAATATTTAACTTGCAAGTTAAATATTTAGCAAGCAAGTTAAATATTTAGGTCTAAGTTAAATATTTAGTTAGCAAATTAAATATTTATTTTGGAAATTAAATATTTAGCTTGGAAATATTTAGGTCCAAGCTAAATATTTAGTTAGCAAATTAAATTAGTTTAGGAATTAATGTTTCTTAGAAATTAAATGTTTAATTTTGAAAGTACATATTTAGCTTGTAAATTAAATATTTAATTTAGACCTAGATACAGTATTTAGTTCACTATCTAAACATTTAACTTGAAAGTTAAATATTTAGTTTGTAAATTAAACATTTAGCTTGTACATAAACATTTAGTTTGTAAGCTAAATATTTAGCTTGTAAATTAAATAGTAAGTTTGTAAATTAAATATTTAGTTTGTAAATTAAATTTTTGTATATTAAATTTTTTGTTTGTAAATTAAATTTTTAGTTTGTAAATATTTAGTTTGGAACTATGACATTTATAAATGTATGAATAACAGTGAAAATATGAATGAAAAAAAAAACAACCCTATACTTTTTTCTTATGATAGGCTAAATAAACCAAAAAATATTGTTGTTCATTTTTGATTGTAATTTTACAAACGACACCCCATATCTGAGTGCGTTTCTCTTTTCTTTCTCCAGGTTTATCCAAGCTGCCGTCCACAGAAGCTAAAGAGCTGGCATTCAGTTTGGCTCAGCGTTGGATCAGAACCAACTGGTTGGCCTACGTCAAGTACGACGCCATGTTTGAGAAAGTGAGTGTCCCTTGAAGCATTCAGATCTTCACGATGCTCTGAAATAACCCTGCTGACTCAGAACACCCTCCCGACAGTACGATGTGAACGGAGATGGAAAACCTGGAGGAGGAGGAGAATATGAAGTTCAGGTATGACTCACTTTGTGTTTGTGTGTAAATCCGATGTTGTAGTCAAAGGATCGTGTCTGAGTTCATGTGAATTCTTGTAAATAAAGGTGGTGCTGGTTATCCAGCTGACAGAGGTGAAGGTGGAGCGCTGAAGTTTTTATCTCCGTTCGTTTTTTTTCTGTACTTCCGGTAAAATATCTCATGAACCACTGAACTGATTTCAAATAAAACCTCAGGAAGTAATCACTGGATGTACATTTACTACTGATAAACTTTTAAAGTCAACCTGATTCAAGATGGCCGCCACAACAAAACAATCAATGAAAAATAATTTGCATGTTTGACTGGAAACCCTCACTACTTTCCCTCTCTCGGCTGGATTAATCGAAAACTGAAAACCACGAGTGTTTTCGTGTTCAGGACTGAGCTGAAAGCATTTCTGCTGGAAGCTTTGGCTGATTTTTTTTATTTTATTTTGTAAAAATAGAAGTGACACATCTGAGCTGCTGTTTTTTCCTCCTGCTGCAGCTGGGCTTCGGTTGGACCAACGGCGTGGCCCTGCAGCTCCTGGATCAGTACGGGGCCATGCTCACCTCGGGAGGCAGACGTGTCCGCGCTGACCTCCTGCTGCCTCTGCTCGTCTCCGTCGCTCGCGTGCTCCGGTGAATCCAACGTGCCCAAAGATCCGAGCTGAAGGTTGAGCTTATTATTCCTGCCTTTACTCGCATCACGTCAGCCGTGAGCGCTGCTGCGAACCGCTGGAAGCAAAGAGACCAAAGAGTCCTGGATAAAACCATCAGAGCTGCTTTAATTAGCTAATTGTATAAAGGGTAATTCAGAGATTAGATGATGATTTTTCCTGGTTTTTAGTTTTTCTTGTTTTTTTACTCTTAATTGCTTCTGCACACTTTGTTCTGTTGTCAACTTTCATAAGTCCTGTTCAGCTCTTTTAGGAGATGGGTGCTGTGACTTTGGTGCTCTCTAATTCTAATAATTTGTCAAATTCTGTATTTCCTCTTTGAAAAACATTTTCTGTAGATCATTCTGAGAAACATTGTACGTTTTAAAATCTGCTCCAGTTTACTTTTTTATTTTTTGGTGTGTCTTTAACTACTTTTAACTTCAACTCTAGTATTTAGCTACTTTTAACATTTGCTAATTGTAGCTTTTGCTGTTTTTGGGCTTCTAGCTAGCCTATTTTTATCTAGCTTTTTCATACTTTAACTTTTGATTATATTTTTGCTAATCGAAAAGTAGCTTATGGGCTAGCTAATAAGCTAGCCTTTTGCTTCTTATTAAACTTTTACTACATTGCAATAGCCTTTTACTATTTATTGCTAGCATTTTGCTACATTGCTTTTATCTAAACTTGCTGCTTTTAGCTAGCATTTCGCTTGCTAAATTCTTGGTACATTAGCATTAACTAGCCTTATGTTGCTTTTAGCTTGCATTAACAACTCAGTTTCAGCTTCAGCAGCTTTCAGCAGTCGTTCAACGCTCAACATTCACACCTCATTTTCTCAGGAAATCTAATTTCTCTAGTTTGAGATTAGGATTAATATTTTTTGTATCATTTTCCTCAGATAAACAATCACTGATTTAGGAGAAGATGTGAACCCTTCAGGCACCACAAGATAGTTGAAGTGTCTCTGCAGATTAAATCTCAACATGAACTTGTCCTAAAAGATTAACTGAGATTAAAAACAGTTACCGGTAAATTATTTACATTTTGCTGATATTTGCAAAACGAGTTCAAATGAAAAATATACTCTTCTGTAATTGCATTCATTGTGTTTTGTCACTCGCTACCATGAAAGTAATACATGTATACAGTAAATGTGTCTGTAATACTTTTTAATTAAAAGTCCTAAAACGGTCCTTTCAGTGTAAACTAACCAACCAGGCGATGCTGGATAACAATGGTAATCTAAAACCACTGCCTTAAAACCCATAATAATTGAGTTTATAAAGGTCAAGAACCAAAACCCTTTCATTCTCGTTAAATATGCTGCTGCAAGTGTGTGGGAATTAATTTCCTTCCCAGTGCTTCCACCAGCTGTGCATCAGAAAACACACTGCAATGACCTTTGGACCTCTTCCAGAACACACGGCGTGTATGCTGATATTTTGTGCAGAACATGACAGAAACGCTGTCAGTGCTGGAATAGCATGGCTGTGCTGCTTTTACTAGATTTCCAATGGGTGTAAAGGTGCTTTGAATCCACGATGGGAGCAGCAGAGTCAGATTTATTTATTTATTTTTATTTATTTTTATTTTTTTCAAGTTGACTTTTGGAGTCATCTCCATTGAAAACATTCTGCCACATCTTTGCACAATGTGTAGTGGATACTCAGGGCAGCTCAAGTACTTTGGATACCCACAGGCATATGGAAACCATGATGAGGCCAGAAGGAAGACGAAGAAAGAACAAAGTCCAAACAATCAATATGCATGCAGTGCCAGCTTTTATATACCAGCTGGTATAATAGCCTGTCCAAAGAAGAAGATAGAAGCCACTAACATCAAGACTCGAAAGCTTCTCGTGATGCATAAAGGGTTTCTCCCCAAGTCCAGAACCCCAAGACTATACACTAAGAGAAAGAAGGGAGGCAGAGGACTAGTGAGCGTCTGAGCCATTGGATGTCCTGGAGTACATCAGGAGGAAAGCCCCTGATGAACTGATGAGTGAATGTCTCATGGCAACAGCAGAAACTACTGTGGAAAAGTGGAACAAGGGGAGCCATCATGGAAAGATGAGCCCTTGCATGGCATGTACCACCAGCAATTGAGAAAATGGCCGATATCAACAAATCCTACCAGTGGCTAGAGAGAACTGGACTGAAGGGCAGCACAGAGGCACTAATCTTAGCAGTACAAGAGTAGTAGAGGCCAGTGTCTACCATATCAGACAAGACCCAAGATGCAGATTGTGCAAAGATGCCCCTGAGACAGTCCAACACATAACAGCAGGATGTAAGATCCAGACAGGCAAATAATACTGTACAAGGAGTGGAGTGCTATAACTTGCTGGCTGGAATTATATACAGTACAGGAACATCTGTGCTGAGTATGGACTGGAGGTGCCACAGTCAAAGTGGGAGACACCACTGAGGGTGGTGGAGAATGGAAGAGCTAAGATACAGTACTGTGGGACTTCAGAACCAGACTGATAAGCAGTTGATGGCTGACCAACCATTGGATGGTTGACAAGCAAGAGAAGAAGGCAGTGGTGATAGATGTAGCAATCCCAAGTGACCGTAACATCAGGAGAAACACAAAGGGCTGAAAGAGGAAATACAAAAGTTGTGGAGAGTCAAAGCATCAGTAGTCCCAGTGGTCATTGGGGCTCTTATTACTGTGACTTCAAACGGAAAAGTGGCTCCAACATAACCCAGGAATAACCTCAGAGATCTCTGTCCAGAAGAGTGCAGTTCTAGAAACAGCTAAGATACTGAACAGAACCTCAAACTGCCAGGCCTCTGGTAGAGGACCAGAGTTTGAACAGTGCTGACTGGTAATAATTACAATTTTTGTAATTCCAGCATTCAGCCATTTGATATACACAAACACCCTGTGATGGACTTGCGACTGGTCCAGGGTGTATCCTCCCTCTCGCACATTGATGGCTGGACATGGGCACCAGTGGCCCCTACAACCTGAAAAGGAAGAAACTGGTAAATATACTGGATGGATGGATATACACAAACCCTACATTTTTGTACAGGTTATAACAAACAATATGAAAACTAAGAAAATGCCAAATGCCTTCAGCTGTAACTGAGACGCGTCAAACTTTCCAAAGAGACAAAAACTGAAAGTTATGCACCATAACTCATGTTCCCTGAAGGGAACGAGGTGCAATATACTTGCTATGGGAATTGCGTCCCCCGTGCGATTACCTGAAGTAATACATTCACGCCTTTACGGCTAGGGTGTCAGCGTCGCGCCAGAGGCCCCGCCCTCTGGGTATTTAAAGCTCCACTGACATCATCTTTTAACTTTTCAAAAAATGGCACAACATATATAAATATTAAGATTGACCCCTGACCGTTTTTGCTAAAATAATGTTAAATGAATGAAAATTCCTCTCAAGAATAGTTTAAAATTAGCGCTGTTTTTTTACACGGTAAATACGGGTTTTCCGGTCACGTGTTTGTGACGTCAGATAAAGGAATTTGCTCCAAGCGCACATTGAATACAATGTAGAAATATATAAACGCATCCGTCGAATTTAGCCATCTAAAACTGTAGATATTAGCGATTTAGCTTCAGTTCGTGAAGCAGAAGTTATTTTGAGTGATAAAAAACAAACAGAAATGTTTCATTTCTCCGTGTTGCTAGTTCTGTTTTCAGGAAAGGTTGCACATTCATGTAGTGAGCACCAGATGTCAGCAAAGCTAAAGGGCTCACTTCATGAATGTGCAACCTTTCCTGTAAAAGAAACAGCAACACGGAGAAATGAAACATTGCTGTTTGTTGTTTATCACTCTAAATAACTTCTGCTTCACGAACTGAAGCCAATTCGCTAATATCTGATGTTTTAAATGGCTAAATTCGACGGATACGTTTATATATTTCTACATTACAGAGCTCTGTAAGAGTTCACGATAGCTTTGCTGACATCTGGTGCTCACTACATGGATGTGCAACCTTTCCTGAAAACAGAACTAGCAACACGGAGAAATGAAACATTGCTGTTTGTTTTTTATCACTCAAAATAACTTCTGCTTCACGAACTGAAGCTAAATCGCTAATATCTACAGTTTTAGATGGCTAAATTCGACGGATGCGTTTATATTTTCTACATTGTATTCAATGTGCGCTTGGAGCAAATTCCTTTATCTGACGTCACAAACACGTGACCGGAAAACCCGTATTTACCGTGTAAAAAAACAGCGCTAATTTTAAACTATTCTTGAGAGGAATTTTCATTAATTTAACATTATTTTAGCAAAAACGGTCAGGGGTCAATCTTAATATTTATATATGTTGTGCCATTTTTTGAAAAGTTAAAAGATGATGTCAGTGGAGCTTTAAGCGGCTGACGCCCCTCCATCTTTCGCCAAGATTGCACTTCACCGAACGTTCAGCATTGAAAAGGGCCAGATATGTTGCACCTCGTTCCCTTCCTTCAGGGAACATGAGTTATGGTGCATAACTTTCAGTTCCCTTTCAGTCAAGTTCTCTCGGTGCAACATACTTACTATGGGAACATAATTCATTCACGCCCTTGAAATGCTCAGTAAAATGCATGCTGGTGTGAACATCTGCCCTTGACCAGCAGGCATCTCAAGGTTACTTTCTACCTTGTGTTAGAAAGAACAGCCTGAGTGACATCACACGCAGTAACATCCAAACTGTCATGCTTTGCAAAAGTGTTTAATGAGCTCAAGTTCACAGCAGCACAAATGTCTGCAACTGGTACACCCTTGAACAGTGACCACGAAGTGGCCAAGTCCCTAGTCGACTTTAAATTGTTTGGTGATAGAGAGCCCAGTTCCCTTCGAATAAAAGGAAGAGGAATCTGATTCAGCTCTGATTTGTTTACATACACAGCAGTTTGAACACAATTGCTTTTGTAAACGTGTGAAGCTTGTGGTTGCCTGTGGGTCTCTGACGTGGCCTCCTCGTCGTTAGATTCTGTCGGCGTGCCTCCCTGAGACGCGGACATGTCACGTGTTTGCTTGGTTAGTGTATTGACCGCCCCGTCGTTCACAATGGAGCGGGAGCTGGAGCACGTGACCCCCCTCACCTGCCTCCATGAGGGGTGGGGGACCTACTTGCAGACGCCTCTGTGCCTGTCCGCTACAGACGGAGCAGAGGCACCCTGCCGGGGCTCATTGATTAGGCTAACACCCCGTGAGCCGTGAGGGAGGGGGGGAGGGGAAACGGCCCCCTCCCTTTATGATGGCTGGTAGGCCAGAGGGACTTGTTCTACTGAAGTAACTTGTGTTTTGTTGTTTGTTTTTTTTGTTTTTTTGAGAGTCAATAAAACAGAGAGGGACTGTTTTTTGAGCTTTATTCGTGCTTAAGTGTAACGACATATATGACTTTGTCACTCACAGCAGGAAAAACATGATTTGTGCATGCAACAGAGTTACCAGCTTTTTGTATCGTGCTACAAATAAAGTCTGGATATGAAGAGATCATTTCCCGTACCGCGTGGGCGGGTGATCGTGTAAAGTCAAGACGTGAACCTGGTTCATCAGGCACGCTTTTGTCTGGAGTCCCGGTTCATCGAGGAGGCCCTGTGTCTGACCGCCTGGCGGGGAACAAACCTGTTTTTGCTCCATGCGTGTTCGGTGCGAGGTGGACCCGGCGGTGGTCTCTGCTGATGCTCATCCTCGTACGCCGGCCGCTTCTGCGGTGGGGCACGCGTTGCCGAGCGGTGTCGAGGCTGCGTAGGTCTGCCTCCAGCAGACTCCCTGGGAGGGGCAAAGCTTCTCCTGGGAATGCCCACCCGGAGAGCTTCAGCCTGTTTGGGCCTTTGGTCCAGCTTGGTCTGAATTCGATCCAAAGCTTTTCCAAACAATCCCGTCGGCTTTATCGAGTGGTGGAGAAAAGGCACCTTTTGTCCCTCGGGGAGATCAGTTTGTCATCCACAGATGGCGTATTGCGATGACCACTTCCGCCATGCCTCTGCCTTGAGCAATAGCGGCTGTCCCCATCATACGGAGCACGAAGTCTTTTGCCCTGCGGGCTTCATCCAGCAAGTCAGCGGCAGCTTGCTTGTCCGTCGATACCTGGAGCTATTGCAGTTTTTCAGCCAGGTAAGCCTGCATCAACGCGGACGCGTTCATGGCGCGCGCCGCGAGTCCCTGAGCTCTGTAGCATTTCTCGAGTAGAGAAGCTGAAGCTCGACAAGCTTGCTGGGAAGAGTTGGTTTTGTCCCAGATGACTTGGGAAGCTAGGTGAGACACCAGTGTGTCCTCAATTTGAGGCATGTTGGCTATTCCCACCTCATCCATCCCGTACATGTCGAGGAACTGTGAGAGTGGTAAGAGCATGGGAGCTCTGGGCTGAGGCCAGGTGCGAGTTAGTTCTGTGAGGAAGTCCGGGTACACGGGCATCCTTTGCCTCGTGGCGGCCTGCTGCTTCGAGTAAAAATAGTTTCCTGCCAGCCTCGTGACCTGTTGACGAGGCGGAGGCTCTGGCCATGGGATGTGCAACGCGTCCGCTGCTCTGTGGCACAGGTCGAACAAAGCAGGGATGGAAAAGTTAGTTTCCGGGAGCACAGGTACCGGGGTTTGGGAGAGGTCTTCTCCCTGTTCCTCGAATTCGACGTCTGCGTCCTCCACAGAAAATTCGCCTGAGGCTGAAATCGAGATCTCGTCCTCGTTCATCATGCCTCAAGTGTCGAATTCGACTGTTAGGTCCACCATAGGAGCCAGCACGTCAGGGCTGTCACCCCATTCGACTCGTGTGCTGTGGTGCAGAGCCATGTTCTCGAGCTCCGGCGTGGGAGTGAGGGGCTCAGTGGTGTCCGCATCCGCTGGCACTGCTGGGGCGCCCATGGCCTTGGCGACTAGGTCAACCCGGTGCTGCAGCACCGCCTCCAGCATCTGGTTGCACTGTGGGCAAAAGTCAGGCGCATCCAGCGCTGTTTTTGCGTGTAACATTTCCAAGCAGACGGGACAGGCCTCATGGGTGTCCGTCACTGCGAGGGAGAAACCGCATCCGTTAGGACAGGCGCCCGAAGCTGGGCTCGCTGTCCTGCTGGTTTTCCTTGGAAGTCTTGTCTTTCGCTTTCCTTTCTCCGGAGGCATGTCCGAGATGAGGCGAGCGAGTCCTTCCAGAATCCTTTTTCTTTTCATTTGAGACGTCTCCTCCATCGCGTCGCTTTCGCTGGCTAGCCCGCTAGTCCAGCAGTACGCAGGAATAATTCTCTGTATGCTCTTTGTAGGGAGCAAGCTCACCTCTGGTTGAGCGATGAAGCAACACAGAAGTCCCGCGAAGAGGGGTAGTTCAGGTTTAAGCGAGGTGAAGGGCAAAAAAGAGAAAGATGGAGGGGCGTCAGCCGCTTAAATACCCAGAGGGCGGGGCCTCTGGCGCCACGCTGACGCCCGAGCCGTAAAGGCGTGAATGTATTCCTACAGGTAATCACGCGGGGGCACAATTCCCATAGCAAGTATGTTGCACCGAGAGAACTTGACTGAAAGGGAACAAGTGAACAGTATTCTTTCATTTCATCTGGCATCTGTGGTGACACGGTGGCCAAGCATGAAATAAAGTCCATATAGGTATGCAAATACTCGTATGTAAGGAATAATTTACCTTTTGCAAATATAAATGGACTCCTCATTGGCTGTAAGTCTGGGGCTGAGTGAGGATTTTGGTGCATTTCTCTGTTTAGCATGAGTGGACACAAAGGAATTGACTGTTCAATTTATACGGGCAGAAAGGCTAACAGGTGCAGCGGTCCATAAAACCACAAGGATCCTGCTCTGTAATGTCAGGTCTCAATCTACAAGTCATATCACCAGCTTTATTTATGTGCATAAGTGACACCCAGACAGCTGCAGTCGTGCATATAATGCTGTGTTAAGTAACGTTCAAGCATCAAGAAGCTGTCATCAAGTTTTCAGCTCGGCTCACATACTGGAGGACCTGCTCCCATGCATTACAGTGCTGTTTTTGCAGGATTGTCGCGTGTCGAGTTAATGAAATCAAGCTGTAAAGTGTGGAAGAAGTCTGTCAGGATTGGTGGTGATGAGGTGAGACGGCGTTTAATTACACAAATCATGACTTTATTCTGAGGAGCCTGTTAAAATGGGAAATTCACAAAATGTAGAACATCAGACGACTGCGTTATGTGCTGCTGGGGAAATAAAAGTTCAGGAATTCTCAGTAACCACCAACTACAAAAAGCAACGAGGACCCAAATGGAGGATTGGTTAGTTTTGTGTATCTCTTACCAAAATTTCTGATGAACCAACCAACAGAATTTACTGAAACTCTCAAAAAGTCATTGCTGGACACGCAGCTCCAAATGATAAACTTTTGGTGTTACTCGATTCAAGATGGCTGCCACAGCTAGCTGAAGTTTAAAAAACACAAACGGCTTTAACTTTATCAACTTTACAGATATTGATAATGTTGTAGTACTTGAGACCGGTCTTGGTCTCAAGACCACTTTTGACGGTCTTGGTCTTGTCTCGGACTCGACTGCATTTGGTCTCGGACATTGAGGACTCAGGATTTTATTTCAAGCCCACAGCTGTGGAAATATCACCAAACTGCCAGAACATTGACCAGTTTATTTGTTAACATCTTTGTTTTTATTGGATGCAAAACATACTGATTCAAATCCAGTTTTGTTACCGCTGTCACGTCCACCCCCTTTCACTCGCACACATCACTCCAAGTGTTGCCAGATTGGGTGGTTTACTGCCAGTTGGGTGGTTTTCGTTTTGATTTTGCTGGGAACTCTTATGAAGATTTTTGTTGGATTGTTGCATTTTGCCACATATTGGGAAATTAACTGGGCTTGTACTGATGTGTGTTCATGTTCAAACGGTAAATATACTGTAACAAATATATTGACTGGGCAGATTTTTGTGTGATGTGGTGGTTTTTAACAGATTTTTGGGCTGGAAAACTTGAAAGTTATGCACCATAACTCATGTTCCCTGAAGGAAGGGAACGAGGTGCAATATACTTGCTATGGGATTTGCGCCCCCACGTGATTACCTGAAGGAATATACTCACGCCTTTACGGCTAGGGGCGTCACTGCCGCACCAGAGGCCCCGCCCTCTGGGTACTTAAGCGGCTTGTGCCCCTCCATCTTTCTCCAAAGTTGCACTTCACTGAGCTTTCAGCATTGAAAAGGGCCAGCTATGTTGCACCTCGTTCCCTTCTTTCAGGGAGCATGAGTTATGGTGCATAACTTTCAGTTCCCTTTCAGTTCGTCTCTCGGTGCAACATACTTGCTATGGGAACGTAATCCATTCATGCCCTTGAAATGCTCAGTAAAATGCATGCTAGAGTGAACGTCTGCCTTTGACCAACAGGCACCTTAAGGCTACTTTCTACTGTGTGTTAGAAAGGACAGCCTGAGTGACATCACCCGCAGTAACATCTAAACTGTAATGCTTTGCAAAAGTATTTAATGAGCTCCAATTCGCAGCAGCGCAGATGTCTGCGACTGGTACACCCTTGAATAATGACCAGGAAGTGGCCAAGCCCCTAGTGGAGTGAGCATGCACTCCAGAGGGTACCTGTTGACCTTTGCTACTGTAGGCCCTTTTAATGGCCTCAGTCACCCAATGTGAGAGGCGTTGTTTTGATAGGGCTCTCCCGGTAGCAGGTGCTGCAAAGCAGACGAACAGTTGGTTTGTTTTCCTCCATTCGGCTGTTCTCTGCATGTAGGTGCGTAAAGCCCTCACTGGGCAGAGAGCCTGTAGCCTTTCCTGTTCCTGAGTGATGACAGGGGCAGGTGGAAAGGAGGAGAGATCAAAATCTAGACTCCTATGGTTCAGAGTCAAGACCTTGGGAGTGTATGCGGGATTAGGCCTTAGTGTGACCTTTGACCCGTCAGGGGCGAATCTGGTACACATTGGATGTACAGACAGTGCATGGAGGTCACCCACGCGCTTCGTCGAGCAAAGTGCCAGGAGTAGAGCAGTTTTATAAGATAGTAAATCTATCTTAACCTTGCTCAGTGGCTCAAATGGAGGGTCACAGAGAGCCCCCAGAACCAGGCCAAGATCCCAACCAGGGGTCAGGGTCCTGCTGGGTGGTTTAGTCCGAAGGACACCCCTCATAAATCTTATTATGATTGGATGTGCTCCGGGTGTCTTGTATCCCCAGCCTTCGTGACAGGCTGAAATCGCTGATAGGAAAACTTTAATCGTTGAATAAGAACAACCTTTTTCCAGTAAATCCTGAAGGAAAGTCAGGAGTTGAGCCAAGTCGCATGCATAAGAAATAATATTTCTTTCTGAGCACCAGGCTTCAAAAATGCGCCACTTTTGTGCGTATAAAGATTGTGTTGAACCAGCACGGGCATTTTGTATGGTCAATACCACATTTTCTGGCAAGCCTGACGCCATCAACCTGTTATTTTCAGCCAACAAGCTGAGGCTTTTGGCAGTTCCTGGCCTAATGCTGGGTACCCACTGCACCGGTGTCGGTCGGCTGAAGCGGCCGGTTTACATTCAAAGTCTATGGGGAGACGCGTGGAGTCGCGGCGAACTGTGAAACGGCGCGTTTTGAGTGATTGAAGCGGTGCAACGGCTCGTTGCAGTTCCTTTCCACGCACGCGCGCGTCCAAAGCAACCTACGCGTCGAGCCGCCAACGTCATAAAATTCGATCTGTGGTGGCTCGACGCGTCCAGCAAACAGTCGGGAGAGCCTCTGCTATGTGATGACACAACGACAACGGGACTTTTTTTTT
This sequence comes from Garcialebias charrua, assembly GCA_038048925.1. Taxonomy (NCBI): domain Eukaryota; kingdom Metazoa; phylum Chordata; class Actinopteri; order Cyprinodontiformes; family Rivulidae; genus Garcialebias; species Garcialebias charrua. The sequence continues at coordinate 15,482 of JBBPBX010002491.1, forward strand.
TGACTTTTTAAACTTACCTGATCGAGCCTCCATGAATTGGAACCAAACTCCGGTAAGAAACTTGGCATTTTAACCAGTTACAGCTGTCCACTCCAGCGTTTGATCACCCCAAACATAAAAAAACGTTTTAATCTCACCAAAGACTGTCGGAGCTGCAGTAGTCGGAGCTGCAGTAAACAACTGACCCGGAAAACGAGCTAGACCCCCTCCCCTCTGCCTCCCCCTAGTGCGCGTCATCAGACGGTCTTCAGTGGCTATGTGGGGACGTGACAAGCGACCAAAAGGGGGCGGCAGGAGCGTTCTGACGTTTGGTGGGGACCAGGCATACATTAAGAGGTTGTATTGCCCCTTCTGGACACAGAGGCTGCTAACCTCTGGGGGTCAACCAGATTAGGAAGGCCTCCCTGCTGGTGTGCTCCCAAGTTACCCTGCTCAGGGTTAATTGAGGGCCGATGTAACCGATCAACTTTATTCAACAGGTTTGGAGCGGAAAATATATTTTCCTCTTCCAAATTTGGAGTCCTGTTGTGATACTGCGAGTTATGTAAACGAGCAGATCTCCTCACTCCAATCCGTTCCCTGGGATGGTCCAGTTTACTGGTCCTTGGCTTTAATGGAGCGTTGGCACCAGGTAAACCGACCGAGATCCGTGTGACCCCCCTCGGGGGGATTATTTTTGAAGGTAGTTTTGGATCAGCACACAACGGGAGGATACGTGCTGTCTGAGTGTTGCTCGAGCATTGCGTGTCCCTCATTAATGATAAAGGATCAGCTGCCCCGTGAGAGCTTGGAGGTGTTCCTTTTGGCTTGGCAGACTAGATTATTTGATGATAGAGTTCAGTCCCTCTTGGAAAACAGGAAGAGATCTGATTCGGCTCTGACATGTTTTCATCTACAACAGGCTGAAGACAGTCATTGTTGTGGAGGTGTGAATGTGGTTGCCTGAGGGCGTCTGATATAGTCCCCCTGTTGACAGACTCTGTCCGCTCGCCTCTCTGAGGTGCGGACATGTCACGTGATTGTCTGGTTAGTGTATTGGCTCTCCCATTGTTCACGATGGAACCAGGGCTTGAGCACGTGACCCTCCCCACCTGTCTCCCTGAAAGGTGTGTGTGTATGTGTGGGAGGGAGGGGGGTTCGCAGACGCCTCTGTGTCTGCTCAGTGCAGAGACACTCTGCTGGGGTTTATCAATTATGCTAATACCCCGTGGGCCTTGAGAAAGAGGGGGAAAAAGGCCCTCTCTCTTTATGACTGCTTCCAGATCAGAAAGACCTGATTTGTGTTGTTGTTGATGATGATGATGATGATGATGATGATGATGATGTTGTTGTTGTTGTTGTTGATGATGATGATGATGATGATGGGTTGTTGTTGTTGATGATGATGATGATGATGATGATGATGGGTTGTTGTTGTTGTTGTTGTTGTTGTTGATGACGACGACGACGACGACGACGACGTTTTTCTTTCAATAAAACAGAGGAGCTGTTTCATGAACTTTATTTGTGCTTATGTGCAATGACGTACATGATTTTATGTCACTCACAGCAGAAAGCATGATTTGTGCATGCTGTAAATAAACCAGCTGATTGTACTGTGTTACAAGCAAAGTCTGGACATGAAGGGATCATTCCCGTTACCACGTGGGCGGGTGACCCTGTAATGTGGAAACGTGGACCTGGTTCATCAGGCACGTTTCTGTCTGTTGTCACGATTCGCCGAGGAGGCCCTGTGCTTGGTCGCCTGGCGAGGGACAAACCTGTTTTTGCTCCATGCGTGCTCGGTACGAGGTGGGCCCTGTGGGGGTCTTTGCCTGGGCTCCTCCTCGTATGCTGGCCGCTTCTGCGGTGGGGCACGGGTTGCCGAGTGGTGCCGAGACTGTGCAGGTCTGCTACCAGCAGACTCCCTTGGGGGGGCGAAACTTCTCCGGGGGATGCCCACCCGGAGGGCTTCCGCCTGTCTGCGTCTTTGGTCCAGCTTGGTCTGAATTCGCTCCAAAGCTTTACCGAATAATCCCGCCGGCTCTATCGAGTGGTGGAGAAAAGGCACCTTCTGTCCCTACGGGAGATCCGTCAGTCATCCAGAGGTGGCGGATCGCGATGACCACTTCGCCATCCCCCTGCCCTATGCAACAGCGACTGTCCCCATCATATGGAGTACAAAGTCTGTCACTCTGCGGGCTTCATCCAGCAAGTCGGCAGCCGCCTGCTTGTCCATTTTTGTTTGGAGTTGTTGCAGCTTTTCCGTTAGGTAAGCCTGCATTAGCGTGGACGCATTCATGGCGCGAGTCCCTGAGCCCTGTAGCATTTCTCGAGAAGAGACGCTGAAGCTCGACAAGCCTTGCTGGGAAGAGTTGGTTTTGTTCCTGATGATTTAGGAGCCAGGTGAGACGGTTGTGTGTCCTCAATCTGAGACGCGTTGGCTATTCCCACTTCATCCATCCCATCCACGTCGAGGAACTGTAGCCGTTTTCGCATTGCACGGCCCTCAACGGTCCGGCCCACCCCGCCCCGCCTTCTAACCCGGGTTCGGAATGTTCACATTTTCCTTTTCCGCCCCGGGTCTGCCCTTGTTTTGGAACCATCTCCACCGTGGTTCTGATCGGGCCGGACTCCCGGGCCCAGTTTGACGTCATGGACTGCTCACATTTGATTCGTTGTTTGCAGCAGGGGCTGGACTCGTTCTAACAACCTCAGCGCTAGCTGAATTTCATTAAAATTTAACTACAGAAACCCCTAAAAAAATGTTAGCTGAATATATATATTAGTGTTTCTGAGTTTAATTTTTGTTAATAACTGATTACAAATCAGCTTATGTTAGAACGTAAATAACACGAAGCGCGCACCCATTTCCGCCTTTCAGCGCGACCTGAATGTAATTAAAATATAACTAATATTGTCTAACTCTTGCGCGCAGCCAGGGTTTTAAAGGGGACCACAGATGCAAAATTAACTTTTTAATGTTTTTTTTGCTCAACTTTGGGTATGTACTTCATAAAAAACAGTCCTAGTGCCAAAAAAATGCACCCAGTGGTTTATTTACTCTTAAGTATATTTATTTTACTGTGATAAGATAGGTTTTGTTTTCAAATCCTGCTGTTTGTGACATCACAAACCGCAGCCACAACCCACCTCAAACTTGAGTCCAGCCCCTCACCTAGCAACCCCTGGTTAGGCTCAACCCACTTCAGTACAAAAGACATGACGGTTGTTTTTCATGATTTCATCTCATCTTTTGTTTAAATGTTCTTAATTTCATGTGTACAGCACTTTGTGTGGTTGTTTTAAATGGCTTTATAAATAAAGTATAATTGTTATATTTGTTTGCTGACATTATAGTAAAAGTGTGTTTGAGCTGAACTTTTCTTTTAAAAATGAACATAATTGTCAAATAGCTGATAGGTTCGCTTTGACCGGTCTTCGTGTGCGTGGGCTGCTAAAACCTTCATCTGTTTAAAATTTAACAAGATTAACACTTAAACACTTTGAGCATGTATCAGGGTACTTAAACACTTTGGTTTTAAAAATCTTTTGGAAACCTGGTGTGAGTCACGTGACGCGCTTAACAAGGTGGCTGCCTAGGAGAGCTACGCCCTTTTCTGCTTATAAATTACACAAGGAGCCGAATATTCAACATCTTATACCGGACAATACCTCTGCTCTGTTGGCAACATGTCTAAAGCGACCAGAAGTACAGTGAAACCGAGCGTGGCTGGAGGAAGCGGTAAAGGTAGCGAGGCGGCTAATGCTAACCAGGCGAGCCTAGCTAATGAGGAAGCTAACCGGGCCTTTACCTCTGAAACAACGAGTGGGGCAGCGTCGGGTGTACCCAGCGAGGTAGCTGTGGAGCTGGCTAAACTCTCGGCTCTTATCCTAGAAAAGTCTGAAAGCCATGACAAGAAGCTTGAAGAAATACGAAGAACAACGAACGCAACTGAGAAGAAAATGGCGGACATCGCTAGCCGGATTTCTGAAGTTGAGGACCGGCTGTGTTTCTGGAGGATGCACACCAGAAGCAAGAGGCTAATCCCCTAGCTTCCAGCGCCGAAGTGGAGATACTGAGGGAGAAGATTGATGACATGGAAAACAGAACGTAGGAATAATTTGCGTTTTCTGGGTTTTGCTGAATCCTGTGAAGGAAATGACATCGTGGCATTCCTAAAAGCAACTCTACCATCACTTCTCAACCTGGATTTTCCCGGAGGATTGGATATAGAGAGGGCGCACAGACTGGGTCCATCGCTTGAAGGTAAGGGCAATCGGCCCTCCCGTCCGAGACCTATTATTGCTCGATTTGGGAAATTTCAAGACCGTGAACGCATCACTAAAGCAGCTCGTGAAGTGGGGAATCTAACTTGGGGAGAGAATCGGGTTATGGTGTTTCCTGATTACTCAAAGCTTCTCAACGACAAACGCAGGAAATTTGATGACTGCAAAAAACTATTACATGAGAAACGTGTTCGCTTTTCTCTTAACTATCCAGCTGTGCTTATTGTGATAACATCGCAAGGGCGTGTGCGCTTCGAGGACCATAAGGCAGCCCTGGCATATATTAGTTCAATGGACACGTAATCCAGATTGTGAACACACACCTAGGGGGACATGATGGCAAGATTTACATTGGAATATATGGTCGCTTAATATTGGGAACTCATCTTTCTGATGGAAAGTTTGGATTTACTTTGGACTCATGCGAATCTGACTGAAGCCATTATGGGTGAAGTATACAATTTCTCCTTTTTTGTTTTTTAAGTTTGAGCTCTGATAGATACTGAGTATTATTAATTTATTTGCATTTAATTTTTGACCTACGTTGGTGGTTGATCCTTACTCAATTAAATGTGTTAAGGATAAGCTGCAGCAAGGCCGAGCTCCATTTATGATTATCTGGTGTTCTTGAATGTTAAGCTCCTTTTTTTTTTTATGGATGAGAGTTCAAAGTTGTTTTGCATAATATTCTGCTTAATTGTATATTCTCCATCCATGTTGTTTAAGGAGGGGTGGGGAAGGTGGTGAGCTCTGGGTGGCATAGGTTAAGTGCATGATTGCGGACCAAAGTAAGGGTTGGTTACCCAAGTATAATTTAGTTAGAAATATTCTGAAGGTTCTTATTGACTTGGGAGTTGTTGGGTGGGGGGTTATGTGTGGTTTTTGGGATTGGTGTGTTTTTTATTTTTATTTTTTGCTCTGCCCTAGGATGTTAATATTGAGAATATGTTTACAATATATCTTGCTTTACATACATCGAGAAGATTTCATTCAGTAGTAATAATTTAAGTCTTATGAGCTGGAATGTCAAAGGGTTAAACAATGTTGTAAAGAAAAGGAAAATATTGTCCTTTATCAAAGCTAAGAAATGCCATATTGTATTTATTCAGGAGACACATCTCTCCCTGCTGGAATCTAATAGACTGGGTGCAGGCTGGGTTGGCTTTGTGGGTGCTAGCTGTGGCAACAGTAAAAGCAGAGGGGTTGCTACACTCATTGATAAACGTCTGCAGTTCAAGTGCTTGAAGCAGAGCAAAGATACAGAAGGAAGGATGTTTCTGATGTGCGAAATCCAAGGGAAAAAATTTATTTTGGCAAATGTTTATGCACCTAATGTTGATGACCCTTCTTTTTTTGGACAACTGGAGAAGAAAATAATGGATTTAGGGAATTATCCTGTTATTGCAGCGGGAGACTTTAATGAGGTGATGGACATGACGTTAGACAGAAGCGCTGTGATATCGCGCACCCCAAAAACACATACTGCACTTAAAGGTTTATGCGAAGCCAGTGGTCTTGTTGATGTTTGGCGGTTACAAAATCCTTCTGGAAGGAATTATACTTTTTACTCTCCTCCTCATCAGTCTTTTTCAAGAATTGATTTTTTTTTAGTTACCCAATCATTAAAGCTGCACTGACGTGATGTTTTAACTATAAATCATTTTGCACTACATATATATATAATATCATTGAACTAGGTTCGTTTTTGCTAAATAAATTGTAAATATATTAAAATTTCATTGCAAGTTATGGTAATTTTGTCGCTGGGACACGCCCACAGAAATCCGAGAACTTCCACGATAAGTCACGTAAGTAACGTCATTCATCTCCTTACGTCACGTGCTGCTCGTTGCGCACCTTGTAAACAACATGGCGGCCGATACAGAACCAGACGAATTTAGCAATCTGAGTGAAGAATTGAGCGATTTTTAGTCAGTTTGGGAAGCCAAAGTTATTTCAGGGGGTTAAACAATAAACAGCATGTTCTAATTTATGTCTGCAGCTGTAGTTAATGAAGCCTTACCAACGAGGAAGCAGCTAGGTGGCAAGCCGCGACTTTACTTGACTTGTGAGGACCGAGGAGATGTGACCAGTTCACGTCGTCCACAGAGCACTGATTGGTACTGCTTTAATTAATCTATCTAATAATTATTCAACATTACTTATAGTTTAAAAAAGATGAGTCCCTTTGAAGCATCTGTTTTATTTTTTATGTTTATTCTAACGTTATGTGCAAGTTTCACTGCACTGAATCTTTACATCAAAAACGAAATTTCACTCAAATTCTGTCTAAATAACATCACTACATTTTCATTTCTGGATCATCATGGTGTGCAGTGGTTTCAGCTGTAATAATCAAAATAAAACAATATTTGATATTCACCCTATTATAAGTGTAATCATAAATATTTGCTAATTTAAGCTTGTTCGACCTTTTCATCCTGGAGACAGAACCGGTCCGACCCGGAGGCCTGCACTCGCAGAAGCAGATTAAAAAACAAACAAATAAATAAAAAAATCTATAATGCTCCATTATTTGATTCATTATAGAATTTATAAAACATTAAGTGCATGTTTGCTAACATTGATAGAGAGAGCGAGAGAAACTGAAAATATCTAAATCCATTCAGCCACAGTTTTTTTTTTTGCATATTTAGATAATGTTATCAAGTTTTTTGTGAAAATTTCTGCTACTTTGAGCAGCCACCCTGCTTGTGAGTGCTTGTCTTTGAAGTTGTCATCCTTCTTTGTGGTTCCTGCAGGGAACGGTGCTGAGCTATGACCAGTCTGAAGAGTGGACCGCTACGCTTGCAGCCAGCCAGAGCACGCTGGTGTAGAGATGGGAAAACGCTGCACCTGAGCAGGTGACATTATGTCAGACAACATCCATCCATCCATCCATCATGGTTACATCCATCCACCCACCCATGCATCCATCCACCCATCCA
>JBBPBX010002491.1:25222-36560 GCA_038048925.1 Garcialebias charrua
TAAAACATCATGTCAGTGCAGCTTTAATGACAGCGGTTACCTCTACTAACATTGGGAACATAGGACTACATGACTGCGGTCAGTACTATTGTGAGAAGTCCTAGATGGAGGTTAAATTCTAGTCTCCTACTGGATGAAGCTTTTAAAGATTCCCTCAAATCACAAATTAAATTTTACATTGACACTAATGTTCCATCAGCTCCATCTGCCGGAGTGGCGTGGGAGGCACTGAAGGCTTACTTAAGGGGTTATATCATTCAGCAAGCTTCATTTAAAAAAAAAGAAAAGAAAATTAAATTAGTTGATTTAGAAAGACAAATTGAGATCATAGAGTCTGATTTCAAAAGGAACCCTTCCTCAGTAAATTTAAACAAACTTACAAAATTGAAGTATGAATATAATATAATTATGTCAGAAAAAGCTGAATTTAGTTTATTTCGCGCCAGGCAAAAATATTTTGAAGAAGGAGATAAGGCGGGTAGGCTATTGGCTAGGTATATTAAGCAGAGAGAAGCCATGAGCTCCATCTCAGCTGTTAGGGATGGAAATGGTCAGCTGGTCTCAGACCCCCATGAAATAAATGTCGTATTTAGTGATTACTATAAGAATCTTTATAGCTCTGAATCATCAGCCTCATCAGAAAGTATCAATAAATTTCTGTCTGACTTAAATCTACCCAGAATAAAAAAGGATCAACTTGTAGGTCTTGACCGTCCCATTACTACTGAAGAAATAGTGGGGGTAATAAAACACCTACCTTCAAATAAGGCCCCCGGGCTAGATGGTTTCACGTCAGAATTCTATAAAGCATTTCCACAAGAATTAGCCCCCCTACTTTTAAATGCATATAATGAGTCATTTAACAAGAAAACGTTACCACCTACACTTTCAGAGGCTCTTATCACTCTCATTCTGAAAAAAGATAAGGAACCCTCAGAATGCAAGAATTATCGACCTATAAGTTTAACATCATATGATAGTAAAATATTATCAAAAATTTTAGCTAATCGATTAGACCGAGTTCTTACCACATTAGTGCATCCTGATCAGGTTGGTTTCATACGCTCTCGCTCCTCGGCTGACAACATTAGAAGGCTTATAGACATTATGTGGGCAGTACGGGATAGCCGGATGCCTATGGCTGCTCTATCATTAGATGCAGAGAAGGCATTCGACAGAGTTGAATGGCAATATCTATTTTCAACTTTGGAATGGTTTGGCTTTAGTAATAATTTCATAAACTGGATTCGACTTATATATGCTCAGCCAGTGGCATCCGTTCTTACAAACGGAATAATTGGCCCATCATTTAAACTGAAAAGAGGTACCAGACAGGGTGACCCCCTGTCCCCCTTACTATTTGCGTTAGCCCTGGAACCATTGGCAGTTGCTATTCGAAAAGAAGTTAACCTTCCGGGCATTTCTATAGGACATAATTGTCATAAGCTTATGTTGTATGCCGATGATATTCTTCTCTATGTGTCAGATCCGGCGAATTCTATCCCAACTTTGCTCTCTTTAATTAATGTATTTTCTGATATTTCAGGCTATAAGGTCAATTGGACAAAATCGTAGGCCCTCCCACTTACTGCGTTCTGCCCTAAGAATGCATTTCCATCAGACATGTTTTCATGGCCCAAAAAAGCTTTAAAATACCTTGGAATAATTTTTCCACCCCAACTTAACAATATTATTAAGATTAATCTTGAACCTTTGCTAGACAGAATGAGAGTTGACATAGAGCGCTGGAGTCAATTATATCTTTCCATGTGGGGAAAAGTAAATGTTATTAAAATGATTTGCACTCCCAAGTTTAACTACTTATTACAGGCTCTCCCGGTACATGTCCCTATGATATATTTTAAACAGTTTGACAAGCTCTGTAACTTATTTCTTTGGAATAAAAAAAAGCCAAGATTGAACTTACGAAAGTTACAAACACCTGCAGACAGGGGAGGCCTAGGAATGCCTAACTTACTAAACTATTACTATGCTTTTTCTCTTAGACACTTGGCTCATTGGTTTTTGCCCCCTGAAAGAGCTCCACCCTGGTTCACTCTCGAGACAGTAGCGTGTCAACCACTTACACTGCCTAGCTGTTTATCAACTAACCTTGCTCCTCAGAATCAGTTGCATCCGGTTTTGTCTCATATGAAATGGCTGTGGAAAAAGATGTCTAAAATTTTTAAATTCGACCCACATCTTCATAAATCTGCAAGCGTCTGGTATAATCCTAAACTTTGCATAGGTAAAAATCCCTTCTTCTGGAAATCTTGGTATCAGAAAGGGATTTCTGAAATAGGCGACTTATATAGGAATGGTTCATTAAAATCCTTTGAAACACTGGTGGTGGAATTTAAAGTATCCAGAGAAGACTTTTGGAAATATTTACAATTACGACATTTATTGGTGAAAACTTTTGGTTCACCCACTTATACTCCTGCAACATGTACTGGACGAGATTAAAAAGGTGTTTGGTCAAGGGCATGAAGTATCTGCTTATTATAAAATGTTGTTGACAACCTTGGACTGTAATATCATGTATCTCAAGAAATGCTGGGAAACAGATCTGAACCTCAATTTTACTGATGAGGAATGGAATTTGATTATTAGGAATGGCAAAAAAATGTCAAGGGAACTAAGAACAAGACTGGTGCAATTTAAGATTTTACATAAAATATACTGGACACCATATAGATTGTACAGGGCTGGCTTGTCGAATACCCCAGCGTGTTGGAAATGTCAGAAGGATAAGGGCACATTAGTGCATGTGCTTTGGGAGTGTCCAAATATTCAAGAGTACTGGTCATTAATTCATGAAGTTTTGGAGAGGATAGTTGGCCAGAATTTACCCTTTTGCAGGAAGCTATATATTCTTGGGGATTCATCATCACTGGTCCACTTGCCCTCCTCCATTTCGCAATGGGTACAGACAGCTATTATGCTGGGGAGGAAGTTGCTGGTGGGAGAGTGGAAAAGTTCATCTATACCTTCGTTAATTCATTGGTATAGATCCCTGGGCAAACTTGCTGCATTAGAAAGATTATCTTATAGATTGGTGAATAGAGTTGAGGAATACAACAAAAAGTGGTCCCATTATCTGTTGTATGTGGGTTAAATGACATCTCCAGCTTATCTTTAGTTTGCAGATAAAATTACACTGTAAATATATTATTACTTAAAGGTTTCTGGGGTTAGGGCTATTTGATTTAATGTATATATGTAACTTTATGGTTATTGGTAGAGTGTGTTATTGTGATTTTTATTTTAGTTTAATTAATTATTATTATATTTTTCTATTAAAAAATTTCATTATTGTGCTGACACATGCTATGAGATTCCAGAAAAAATTGCTATTTACTAATGTTTGTTATATAGGACTGGAATTGTTGTATAATTTTCGTTATGGAAAATCAATAAAAATTGGAATCATAAAAAAAAAAAATCTTTTGGAAACTTGGCAAAAACCATTGCAGATATGTTCCTGTTGTTGGGCGGCCGTGGTGTAGTGGTAATGGCAGTCGTCCCCCGATCGGAAGGTTGGAGGTTCGAATCCCGGTTACTCACACCATGTGTCATTGTGTCCCTGGGCAAGACACTTAACCCCGAGTTGCTCCCGGTAGGACTGGAAGGCGCCTTGCATGGCAGTCGCTGCTACCGGTGTATGAATGTGTGTATGAATGGGTGGATGGTTGGTATTGTAAAGCGCTTTGGGGTCCCTCACAGGGGGCTGGAAAGCGCTATATAAATAAGCTCCATTTACCATTTGATTTTGTACATCTACCTTGCTAGTTTTGCTAGTTTTGATACTTTGCATTTCACTTTCTATTTCTCTCCTACGTTTTTTTTTCTTTTTTTTTTGTTTAAGGAAATTCTACCATTGCTGTTCATCATTCTTTAGTTTGTAGCAGGTCGCTTTTGTAAATGAGCCCTCGAGGCTCAATGAGATTTACCTGACTAAATAAAGGTTGAATTAATTTATTTGCTGAAAATTATAGCAAAAATGTGTCTGAGCTAAACTTTTCTTTAATAAATGAACATGTTCAAATCCGCTGGATTTAAATAATTTCGCTTGTCGGGTATTCCAAACGTGTGCGCGCAACATGCTGCAACAACCTTCATCTCTTTAAAATGTAACAAGATAAACAACACAAAATATTTATTTATTTATTTTTATTCAAACTCATTGAAATCTTCATCCTCTGCGTCGCTGAAGAGTTCTGTCAACTCCTGAGCAGGTAAAAGGTGCAGCGCTCAGAGCAGCTGCGTCCTCCTGGCTCCACGTCAGCTCCAGCAAACATCCTGCCTTCCTGAACCCAGACAGATGGATTCTTTACTGACTGAGGTCCAAGCTTTATCCGTCCGTCCGTCTGTCCATCCATCCATCCATCCATCCGAGGACCTGCTGCACGTCACGTGCATCTGTCCTGTAGCTGTTGCTCTCTGTCCATCACGGTGCAGAGCTGCTTTGAAGCTTGGTTAAGCCTTCCAGGAGGATGCAGGAATGGAGTTAAACACTTTAATTTTATCTTTAAACTACAGCATGATGTACGCGCACACGCTGTCCATCCAGCAGGACTTTTTTTTGCTCTAAAATATCCGTATCCAGGTACACTGGTCGTCAAAAGCCTAGAGGGTCCTTTAGCGTGTTGAGGAGAGCAAGACGTGACTGTGTGTGTGTGTGTAGCTGTGTTTCCATCCATTTTCATTTCGTATTTTGAGCTACCTCGCAAATATGTAAATACAAATTAATGCAGATCAGAAGTGTTTCCATCTACTGGCTTGAAGCGCTTCTACCAAGCCGCGCACAGCGTCATTACGTCAGACGTCAGCGTCATTACGTCAGACGTCAGCGTCATTACGTCAGACGTCAGCACTGCGCATGTCTACAGTAAACAGGAAGTAGCGGTTGAAAACTGAACCCGGCCACACATCTCGTCAAAATGGAGAGAATATTTCAGGTACGTGTTGCTATCGGGCGAGTTGTATTTATTCTGTCATGCCAACTAGTTTTAGCGATGTTACATGTTGTCCGGAGCGGAAACAGCTGAACGTCACGTGACGTGAATTTTCGCTACGTCAGAAATGAGTCGGAAAATGTGTTTCCATTTGTCGTTTAGCGCATCTCAAATCCCAAAAACCACCTCAAGCGAGCGTAAAAACTTTTTAGCGTAATTCAGGAAGTAACCTCGCAATTTGCCGTTTCCATTAAGCTTTTCTGCTGCGCTATTTCAAATTGCGCAGCTAGAAACCTTGATGGAAACACGGCTAGTGAGTCCTCCTCCACTCTGTCCTCTGCATCCTCTGTCCTCACTCCAACTACCTTCATGTCCTCTCTAACTGCATCCATATATCTCCTCTTTGGCCTTCCTCTTTTTTTCCTGGCAGCTGCATTTCTAACATCCTTCTACCAATATACCCACTGTCCCTCCTCTGGACATGTCCAAACCATCTCAGTCTGGCCTCTCTAACTTTATCTCCCAGTTGTTCAACATGTGCTGTACCTCTGATTATCTCATTCCTGATCTTATCCATCCTTGTCACTCCTAAGGAGAACCTCAACATCTTCATTTCTGCCACTTCCAGTTCTTTCTCCTGTCTTTTTGTACTTATCATAGAGTGTCTTAAGGCAATCTTTGATAGATTCTTTTTTTGAATATCACAAATGATACCTATTGTGTTTTTCCTTTTTCCATATCTGTTTGACCTTCATCCGGAGACGGATGAGCGCGGCCGCGCAGAAGAACATGTCATGTGTTTGGAAATGCTGCAGCTTGCATACTCTCCCTCTCTGGACGACTGTGCTACATAATCACGTTGTATTAATTAACTGGTGCAATGTTAATAAATAAATCTCTTATCTCTCTTATCTCTCTCTTATTTTTGTTCTTGTCTCTAGTCTCCAGACAGAGGATGACATTTTTTTCGGTCACGTGAATCCGGCAGGATTCCGGCGGGACCAGAGTCAACCTCATAATAACTCACGTGACCGGGATGGGACAGGATTGAAAGTTAACGGGACTGGACAGGAGCAGGAACCGACCAATAAGCAAAAAATAAATAAAGAAATAAAGAAATCATGGGAAAAACAAAACAAAAACAGAGCAGCTATTTTGTAGTTTTCTTTCAATAAGCCTTCCCTTTAACACAAGTCAAAATAACGACATTGCCCAGAAGTCAACAGTGTACCAGCGCTGCTTTTCACCAAGAGAGAAGTCTCATAAACCGAGTGACTTGACATAGTTTAAGGTAAACTTTTTGTTTCCCCTGTGGTTCCAGGCTGTTAATGACTTGCCTAATTAAGGTATTTTTTCTCTTCCCCACCATGTTCATTGCTCTTTTATACTTGTCCTTTGCACCATCTTTCCACAAAATCTAATTCAGTTTAGTAATAACACTATTTTGCTGATTCCTGCTGACAGACAAACTTACATGAAAAACTTTACGTTAAAGGTGCTATGTGTAACTTTCTGTAGAGTGCAGAACTTACAAAATTTTCAACAGGCAAAGCATTCTGATCCCTCCCCCTCAGAGCCATATATGGCTCTGCTCCCCTGGCCCTGCTGAAATTCAAATTCAAGCTCTGTTTTTATTGGCTGATTCAAATTCAAGCTCTGTTTTTATTGGCTGGTTACAAACTCTGTTTTTATTGGCTGGTTAATGGCGGGTCACTCTGTGTTTTTAGTGTTTTTATAAATGCTGATAGAGAAGCAAGGGGACTATAGTTTTTTTCAGAGATTACTTTGTCTAACATCAGTCTGTCAGTAGATAGTGACAGAGTGAAGAAATGTGTTAAAATATATATTGTTAGAAAAGTTACAGACTGCATTACAAAGTTACATAGTGCAGCTTTAACCTAAGTTAAAGAATAGAAAACAGACTAAAACACAGACTAAATGGACATAGTGTACATGTTCTTTCTTTTTCTTTCCTTTACAAATGATTTAGCCTCCTCATTTTACAGGATAAAAACAGCCTAATTGTTTTTGCAGTTTAAGCCTTCCTTATTATATTTATTGCAAAAAAAAAGAAAGCTTAAATTCCAACACTGTTCAGCCAGGTCATCTGGATGGTTTCCTTTTTAGCTGAGATGTTTTGTCCTTCACCCAAAGGACTTTGACAATCTGAGGAGCCACCAAACAAAACTGTGTTCCACAAACAGCACACTCCATAGTGGAAAACAACAGTTTGCTGGTGCTAAGATGGCCTCCGAGGTCCGCCTTCTCCCCCGTCAACTCCTCTGACACAGTCATGCAAAAGTGGTTCAAAACACCCAAGTCCATGCACAATAATCCAGGTATAAAATCCTACAATGTTCAGTCAGGTCATCTGGACGGTTTCTTTAAAAAAAAAAAACATCCAGATGACCTGACTGAACATTGTTGGATTTTGTACCTGGATTATTGAGCATGGACTTTGGTGAAAGCTTAAATTGTTTTGTGTTACATAAAGTGTTCATGATGAGGTCAAAACACTCAGATGACAACAACGTGTGCTTGTTTGAGATTGTGATCTTTCATTTACAAACTGCGAAAAAGTCCTGTGTTCATGAAGAAAGTATAATATGACTAATAATTGGTAACTGATGGTTTATTGTTATTTTAGATAAACAGATGCGGAAAAAAAATTTACTCAGCAAATACTAACAGATTTAAATATCTTCCTTATGAGTTGTAGAAAGGATAGTTGCAATGTTAGAAATAAATGGAACACAGACACAAGTATGTACCGTATTTTCCGGTGTTTAGGTCGCACCTTTTTATAGTTTTTTCAAGGCCTGTGACCTATACTCAGGTGCGACCTATATATGGCTTGTTATCACTTTCGGTGAAACAAATTTTTAAATCCAGCTCATTTCACAATTACGTTCATTTATTAAGGAAAAGTTCAGCTCAGACATATATTTGCTATAATTTTTATCAAACAAATAATTGTTTTTAAGTGTTAATCTTCTTAAAAGCCTTGCTGTGCGCTCCTGTGGCAGACATTTGCAGCAGAGCTAAACGTAGGTGCGACCTATACACCAGTGCGACCTATCTAGGGATTTTTCCAATCTATTGGTGATAATTGGACAATGCGACCTATACACAGGTGCGACCTATACACCAGAAAATACTGTATTTGTCTTTATTTTTTCAAACATACAACACTTAGTTTGCAAATAAAATCTACATAGTGATTTTTTTGAGAGGCATTTACACAAATTTTCAGTGTTAACAGTACAAAGTATTTGACTACGTCGAACATGGACCTCTTCAGATCTAAATTAGATTTTTGTTCCAATTCCACCCAAAAAGTGAAGGAAAAAAACCTTTAATCTGTTGTTGCAGTTGTTTTAGACCCAATCTTTGTCATAAAAGTTCAGTAAAAACAGAACATTTTGGCCTATTAGAACTATGCTATTATGTTTAAAATCCCCTAAATGCAGAGCATGCAGGGACCTGCTGCCCCATTACTGATGTTCTTTCTCCTTGGCATTTTGTCAAACACACGTGAATGTTCCTGATTAGTCTCTTTTTCATAGAAGCGCTCACTTTTGCTGTCGCTCAGTCTTTTATTTGCAGCATCTGGTTGCTACTTATGCCCTTGAAATAAATTAATTGAATAGAGAAATAGTGATTTTTTTTCACACGTCCTCTGCCTTTTGCCTTAGTTTAAAAAATAATTACCTGATAACACACTGCAATGATTTCTGTCAATCCAAATTTAAGATCTATAAGTACTAGCAAAAAAAACAACAACTTCAAACTGAAAGAGGGTTTGCTTTGTCTAATATGATTTGAACAAAGTCCTTTTCAAATCTCCATGCTGTATTTCACTTCCTCAGCAGGGTCTTAAAACAAATCCTTTTGAGGAAGCAAGAATTAACCAAATCCTTTACAATCTGCATCTAGTTTTCCTGCAACGAAGGAGGATGTAAGTGGCAAGGCATATTCTGAAAAAAACAAAAAAAACAATTGCAGGATAATTATGGTTCTCTTTTGTTCATGGCGCCAGTACAACCATATNGCAAATCTGGACCTGGTCAGGCTGCCTGCCTTACATGATGGCTTGGTTCATGTCTCGAGAACCCAGACTTTTGGCTGAATGGATTAGATCTCGGGGATTTTCTCAGGCACGTTCCATTGGTATGGTCATTTTAATTTGGACATTTCGGAAGCGAGTGGACCGACACAGACTGAAGGTAGATGTCATTAAAGTTCTGCCTGTCCCCAAAACAATTGTGTTTATCTGAAAATTTGGCTCCCTGACTGGCCATGACAGGCCGTCTTATCTCAACATGCCTGTAGAAGTTTTGTAAACCTGACGCTCTCACCCTCCCAACCATTATACTGAGGAATTCCACAGATTTTTCAGAGGAGTCCAGCTGAATAAACATTCTGTCATCATCTCAGGACTCTGGATTTGCCTGGATTCCCCCCCTCTGCATAATGTCGGCGTCATTATGTGCTTGTGTGCGATACATCTTTTTTCATTACCACATTTTTGACCTTCAAGCAAAGGTCAAAATGTGTTAGGAATTTTTTTATTTTATTTTTTTGTCTCCAAACCCTATGTGTCATTTTCTACCACTTTTATTGTCTGTTCAACAGGTCCCACTTGTAAATGAGTCTTCGAGGCTCAATGTGACTTATCTGTTTAAATAAAGGTTGAATGAAATCCAATCCCGCACAGCTGGCATGGCTCGGCTCAGTATCGACTGGATCAGTTGCTTCTCCTTCTGGAATGCCCCTGTTGCTAGGAATCCCAGTTTGGTCAGCAGCTGTATGTATACAGGTAGTGCACAGCTCCTCACTGGGTCACGCTCCAAGACTGGCTGCAGTTCCAAGCACAGTTCCTAAAAAGAACCTTGGAAGCCTAAAATAGCTAATGAGCCAGTCACCATTAGATTATTCTCATGGTCTTTAAACACACACTCAGTGCCTATTACACAATTTGCTTTTTCTTCTAATAAGGCTAAAGCCATTTTTGTTAAAGGCATTTTCTGCACCACTTTGCACATTCTTTTATATCCAATAATCTAATTGCAAACATGCAGATGTATTGATTGTTCATCATGTGTGTCCGGTGTGTACAATAGATTGATATCATTAACATTTTCCCAGTATCACCTGTAAGTGTTGCCAATGAACCAATAACTATAGAATTATGTGTATGTCATCCATAAAGTTGTGCGTACATTTTAATGGTCATTTCTTTCTTGATACAGCTGAAGTTTAGCATACAAAAGGGCGTATGCCATGTTTTTGTGCGTATGCCCTTTGTATATGAGGCCCCTGATCACCAGCTTTCACTGAAGCTGTTGGCAGCTGAGTGCGAAACGAATGGGAGGATCAGCACCTCCAAATCTGGGGCCATGGTCCTTAGTCGGAAAAGTGTGGATTGCCATCTCCAGGTAGACAGTAAGGTGCTACCTAAAGTAAAGGAGGTTTTTTTCCACTTTCTCAAACTCACAAAAATGTAAATGTTTATAAAATAGTATTCACATAAACTGTTTTGAAACTTTGAGAGACTGTAGGATTTGTTTTAAAAGAGATGCAATCCAACTACATCCTGGGCTCACTCAGGGTAATTGTTAGTTTGTCAGTCTAATAAGAATTCAACTTTTGTTTTCCCCAAACTGAGGCTGTTCTATGAGCTATCAACAACATACCGGTATATTTGTTTTTAACCTTTCATTTGACCCCACGCAGAAACATCTGAATTTCTCTTTAATACTCACCAGCAAAAGGCTACCATATTTTAAATAACCAAAAAGAGAAAGACAATACACATGAACAAACTAGCTTAAATAGTATTTTTATTTTATTAACCTTTATTTAACAAGGCAAATCCCTTTGAGATCACAGATCTATTTTGCAAAGGAGGCCTGGGCCTGAAGGCAGCCTAATGTTATCCTAAATGCTTTTTCTGTTGTACTTGTATATTTTGGGGCGGCCGTGGCGTAGTGGTAATGTCAGTCGTCCCCCGATCGGAAGGTTGGCAGTTCGAATCCCGGTTCCCCACACCATGTGTCGTTGTGTCCTTGGGCAAGACACTTAACCCCGAATTGCTCCCGGTAGGACTGGAAAGCACCTTGCATGGTAGTAGTCTGCCGCTACCGGTGTATGAATGTGTGTAGCATTCAATGTGTGTAGCACTTTGAGATTTTCACTAATGAAAAGTGCGTTATAAATTGAATTCATTATTATTATTATTAACTTATAATAAAGCATTTTAAAACCATGAATATTGGCACGCTGTTAATTGAAATGTCACACTTTACTGTATTAAAAGTTTGGGTTTACATACAAACAGTTAGTGGGACTTCAGATTAACATTTTATTAAACAGTTTTA